>CAKAKR010036621.1:0-20495 GCA_916700685.1 Adelosebastes latens
GGACAGCAAACTTCACGAAGGAGCGAGCTGATGTGACGTCATGTGGTCACGTGACATGAAAATCTCCGGTTTGAAGTGAAAATACTATTTGAGTAAAATTATTGCTTTACTTTACTCCAGGGGGAGTATTATTTGCTTTGAGTCAAAGTGAAAAAAACAGGTTTAAACCGGAAACCATGATTTTCAATTAGACCAATATAAAAATGCACTTTAAATGAATGACACAGTCGTTGCACTTTTTTCAGTGTACATGGAAGTGTAGTAATGGAAGTATCCATGTAAATTTTAGCAGTTCTAGTTTTAAGATGCATGAAACAGAAATCGACAACTGTGCACAATGTTGCTCATTCTATGTCCTCAAACTGTCTAAAGTCAGTCAATGCAATCAAGTTAACAACATTAACACACTGGATTCTATAGCATTGCTGTAATTCATCAGCCACAGTTTGTCCATGACGATAAAAAGAACGATACTTAACAACTGAAGGACACTAAGAAAGCTGCGATCCTTTTCACACAGTGCTGCTGACTTGAGCAACAGAGCTATAACTCAGTTCTGGTCCATTGTGCCGAGACAGATTAGAAGCCAGTCAGACATCCAATACTTTTTATTCTGTTACTGTGATCGTGATATCAATAATGGCTGAAAAGTAAAAGCTTTAGAGAGTCCTGACATAAAGCTTGATGCTCTCACATTAAGGCTCGACATTGGTTTAATTTCAAGACATTTTGAAACATCCGTACGTCCCTCTGGTCATGACCGCACTTAGTGAATGGAATAGCCATGATAATGATTTCAACCAAACGGCTCACCTCTTTCACCTCCAGTCCGACACTGAGAGTTGCTAACAGGCAAGACAGCTTGATGCTATTCTAAAAATGGCATCTCAGGTTGCGCGTCCTTGTGTCTTTGTACGTGCAAGCCTGTTTATTTAAATGTGCATGCATGTGTGTCTTGGGACAGCAGGGTGTGGTGGGCATGTGGACCATCATCTATTTTTGGCAACAGGGACAGATGCCTTGGTTACGCAAATCAACATGACACACAAAGAGTTCTAAATATATGTTTATACTGTAAATATATTCACACAGTAAATTTATATAGAGAGATATTTATAAGCACATAGATATATCGGTATAGATATATATTGTGTGAAGAAATTGGCCCCTCATGCAGCCCTGAGCACAGTTGGAGATTGAGCGGCTTGGTGAGTCAGATAATTGAATGAGTCAGCCGTGACGAGGCAAGCACATGGGTTGAAGGAATAAGAAGAACCTTAACTTTGCATAAAAGGAAAGACAGGAAGTGGACAAAAGGGTACGGGCGTTCATATAACAAAACATCAGAGCAGTGAGACATTGTTTGCAGTCAAGTCTGCACTTTTGGAGTGCACAATGAAGCTTTAGGGCGTTTATGGTGTTTTTCATGCATACCATATAAGCATCTCTATCATCAAACACATGAAATAACAACAGATACGGATACTGTAAATCACTGGGAAACATGCTGTACTACCTCCTGTGCATCAGAAGAGTTATTGTAGTTTAAAGGTCATAGTGTTAAAAAGGTACAGGAACTTATGGAGCAAACTGTAGGCAGAATGTTACGCATAATGAGGATTCAGATCAATACATTAATTTCTTTGGTTTAATTGCTCTTATTTAACTTGCATGACTTTAAGTAGATTTTGTTCCTTTAATTATGCCTACCCCTAAACATTCGATATGCACTTGAATTCAATTAGTGAGGAACAGTTAATTTTGTAACTGCACATCCGCTTTACCTCCAACATTACATATTCAGAATCGGATGTCCTCCGGGATTAAAGAACGATTAGTCAGTTGGTCTTTCCCTGCTGTTGGCAACCTGCTGACAAAATGGCATGGATAGAAGAATAACCATGTTGTTTCTCTTCTCGCCCCACAGCTTTTGAGAGGAATTTCTAAATATACAGTCTTGTCCATTCATCCTCCACACGTCCTCCATGACTTTCCCCATTTCTGTCAGTGGGCACACAGGAACGGTGGAACCACATGGGGCCCTGCGCCTTTTCCCAAAAGGCACAACAGAGTGAAGAGAAATTCTAAATCACATGATGGAAGTGCTTCAATTACTAGTCTGTTTACCTGTATCAAGATGTGAGGGAGAGAGGTCAATTTCAAATCAAACAAATGAAATATTAAACAAGAACATCCAAGAGTAAGAAACTGCTTTTGGCACTCTCTTTGATGCCCGCTGAGTCAGAGCTGCTGTGAGAGTTTTTTTTTTTTTTTTTTTTCAGGACTTGATATCCCAGTTTGCAAAGGCAAAGAGAAGGAAGGAGAACTTGTCAATGTAAGGACCATAGTGCGTATACATCCTCAGTACTGTTTGATGCAATATAGGCCTATGTGCAGATTTCAAAAGATCACTGTTGTCTATGATATGACCTCTTGGCGCAACAGAAAACTGCTGTTTGATTTGATGGATGGATTTGGCATTATGAGTTTCATTATCAGAGCTCTGACCATGTTGTTAGATCACCAGATCGCAATTTCACGTGCTGCATTGTGCGTACATTGTATCATGGCAATGCTGTGGATATCTTGTCACTGAATAGCAATTTACTGAATACATTTACATGATCATCAATGCACCAATTGCTTTGATGAATCAGTTCAAGGCAATATTTTAATTGCAGTGATTATATGGTTGTACTGCATGGTTCCAAACCAGTTTACACAGATGAATTTAATAAGTGGGCTCCTGCTTACCAAACCATTGAACTGAAGTATGTTGTATGGTTTGTAAAATACAGCCTCTGGTATCAACATGCAAATTATTAAAGAAATGATGAAACACTATGAATCTAAGCTTTAAAAATATCGGTGGGTTATTTAAGTTATGTTATTATTTAGTGTGACTTCACTCTGATCAAACAGATCTAACAGAGTATCAAATGACTTTGTGTAATGTGGAAGGAGTCGTTTGTAGTGAAACGTATAGCCAACTCAGCAGTTCCCTTTAGTTTCAAGCATAGACTGTATATTAAAAGTGGATGTAGTCACCTTGACATAACTTATTGGTTTGTGGACAACAGTTTTGAAGTCTTGAGTTCAGCATTTTGGCCGCCACCATCTTGTTTTTTTGGAACCAGACACGAGAGGCTGGAGTTAAGTTCAACCGAATGCTGAAAAAGATATTTTTAGGCAACCAAAATGTTACAATTAACTTTCATGAACTGAAAACACACTGTGAAAGGGTTAAAGATCTAAGACAAAAATATGCGCCCAAACCGGACAACCCCGTGGTAGAGACATGTCAATCACAAGGTAGCCACGCCCTAAAGCATACCCTGCTTCATGGTCTATTTGACCCTAAATGGGACCATAATTTACTAAATGGACATCATGCTGTATTGAAGAAGACTTGAAACTAGTGATTGAGACCATAAACTCATGTTTACAATGTTTACCTGTAATAAATCAAGTGAGAAGTAGGCTCATTTTCTCATAGACTTCTGTACAATTGGACTTCTTTTTGCAACCAGAGGAGTCGCCCCCTGCTGGCTGTTAGAAAGAATGCAAGTTTAAGGCACTTCCGCATTGGCTTCACTTCACAATTCACTTCACAAGTTGCTGCTTGGTTTTAAGTAGTGTTTTAGCGTCTTGCAGCTCATTGTTATGGCAGGCATCTTCACTGTTTTGGTTCACTCTCATTAGTGTTGTTTCCAGACTCTGCCGGCAGCTGTTATCACCGAACAAGCTGTGATAAAACAGCTTGATGCTACCCGCCTGTCACCATGTAACAGACAGACAAAGTTAACAATTAGCTGGTAAACATAGTGGAGCATTTAGCAGCTAATGTAGCAGATATTTCCCTCAGGAGTCGGTAGAGACCAAAAACAGAGCTAAAAAGAGAGTGAATATCGGACTTACGTCCGCCAGGTGGACACAAACAAAACTCTGCTAATGTTTCTATTTGTCTATTTGATGTAGAAATAGGCAACTACTGCTTAAATGTTTGTTATATCAACTTTATATGGTCGTAGTAATGTCAATATTGGGTTAACAGCTTGTTCTGGTGCCCCTAAGTGGCCAAATCAGACCACATCAGTTAATGCTGCGTTAAGATAATTCAGGTCTTTGCACAACAGTTTTACATTTTTCTCACATCAGCTGAATCCTAATTGCTGTATTAGTACATTTAAACAAATGTATAGTGTCATTAAATGCAGATGTATCTAAGTTTCAGTCATTTAATCCCATTGAAGCCCAAGTGGTTATTTTCTTTGCAGAACTGCACTTACGATTTTACTGTTTAATCAAAACATAATATATAGTATAATGTGTGGGTGGGTTAGAGCCAAATTGTATGTTTGTGTGTGTATGAGTGGGGAGTGTATAGAAAGCCCTTGAGCTTAAATATCTAAAATGCAACATTTTATAAATACAAATCCAAAAGGAAGAATGCCAAAGACAGACAACAGCCAAAGACAGAGAATAGTTAAAGATAAAGGGAACGTGCCAGCCAGAAAACATCAAGGATGCATTATGGTGACTTGGCTGAAGAAAATAAAGCCCCAAGATTTATAACAAAAACAATGCAGCAAAACTAGCTGGCAGAAACATATAGTGCTATAGTCTGTATTACAATCCACAGAGTGGTAGCAAGTGCAGCACTAGACTATCGCTACAGAGCCAGCTGAAAAGCAACAGAGCCCATCTCAGTCTCTAAAGATGGGTTTCTTGTTATCGAAAAAGTTTCATACTATATGGGAAGCACAGACTGAACTCCATGATCATCTGTTGTGGTTCTCTGCCTTCAAAGAAACACTTGAGCCCACAGTACCTTCAATTACTACAACGCCGCTTGCTGTTGTTGCAATGAAGTGCACTTTGATGGAATGGAATTTCAAGGTATTACCTGAAGTAACTCCATTTCCTCAGCAGTTTGATTGATTAAGATGATAACATGGAGCCATTACAAGAAGTGATGGAAGATTTGATTACCTGACATAATAGTTAATGTTGTCTCCTTTACTTGTAAAATGGATAACGTGACTTTGAGCAGAGTGCTAGCCATTTTTTTCCTGTGGAACTTTATACTATACTGTATATATAAACCAAGGAGAAAGAGTGACATCATCAGATGCACAACATGATCATGTAAGTTATGCCACTTGTCCTAGGTAACACTTCTCAAAGTCAGTTTCTCTGTTTACATTCCTTCCCAATGAATGATTACACTTTCATTATTTCATACAAGACCAACACAATATGATCCATTCTGCTGTGTCTAATCCACATTTGAGTTTATTAGAAATACAGTCGTTCCTTCAGCTCAAAAGTAGTGCAATAATAGAGGATGATCGGCCAGACATGCCCCAGCATTTTTAGAGTGATACATCCATGAAATTGGATCCGCTTCTCACACTTTCATCCCAATCCGTTATTAATATTCTATATCATCTGCACAATTCCTGTGCTACTTCCCATACTTTTTAGTGGCCTTGGTGGAAACATTTGGCTTTTGATTAACCGTGCAATTAAAGTGCATTTTACACTACAATAATAAGAATGTACTAAAAAAAATAACTGTTTCAGAGACGGGTCTTAAAGGCAGGAATTCTCCCTCTGAAAGCATAAAGGTATCCATAAAATTCAAACATTACACATGATGCATTGTTATTCGTGGATGTCAGTATCTTTCTCTGAGGAGACACTTTCTGCCAGTATTCTTTGCTGCTTTTAAAAAAAAAAAAAAAAATGTTGGGTATTATTCCGGGTCACTACCATTTGGTAGTGGGTATACGATCTGGTTATAGCAACTTTCAACTTGTGTTCACAAGCTGCAAGCTGCGGAGCACAGTGGAGATTTATATTTTAGCCTTAATCAGGTAAACCTATTAACATAACATATTAATTAGTATCTATAGCTGTATGGAACACTGTGTGACAATGAACTACAAGAGTTGACTGTAGTTTTGTATTCATGAAATATAAAAATCATGACATTTTTTACTCAAAGGCCACAAGCAAGGCAGTCAAAATACTTTTAAACACATTAGAGGTGCAGGATTCAGCTCAGAATCAGAGAAGGCTACAAACCAAGTATATCAAAACAGGTATGAGTATGTAAAGTTATAAGGTTGTATATTTTGCACGTTAGCTATTATAATTTTTGATATGTCTGTAACCTTTTAGTGTTTTTTTTTTCTATTTTTAAGTTAAAAAAGACGTGTATATTTTTCTTCATTTATTTTTTAATTCATTCATTTATGTTTTGTTTGTTTTGTTGTATATCTTTTTATCCTTTTTTTGTCTATATCTTTCTTTCCTGAAAAAAAATTAAATAAATATATATATATATATATATATATATATATATATATATATATATAAACATTCTCTTAACAAGCTGTAGCTAATTTCACTTGTTTGTAACTGTAGTGAGAAATTAAGTAAGTTGTGTTAGAGTAATTAAAATAGAGTAACCACAGAGCTACCATTTTGAACTTTCAGAGAACCATGTGAATCAATTCTATAGTATTATTAAATATCTTCATAGTAAGGTAAAGCATCAAGGACAGAACCACTAAGTTCATGTGACCTCTCTTTTTCTTTTTCCAAAATCATTGTTGAATTAAAGCTATATAATTTATATATACATATGTACTGTATATACTGTTCTGTTAAAAATGGATCAAGTAACTATGTGTAATGTGAAAAGGGTTGCTATAGTGACAAACCCACGGAGAATTATCACCAAATTCTACAGTCACCCTCAGCTCTACAGAGCTTTTTAGCATCTTTCAGAGTTGTTGGTTCTAGTTGTGCCAGCAGGTCACAGATTATTTTTCCAGGCTCACAAGAAAACAAATTGCTGTGCCCACAATGCCCGCCATTTGGGGACCCAACCAATCTCAAAAAAAGTACAGAATGAAACTAAATGAAGCTTAATAAAGAGAATGTCTAAGTAATAGAAATGTGCGTTTCTATAATGAATAGACATAAAAGGCCCCAGTCTTCCATCACCATCCCTATTATTTACTTGGTGACTGAGCATACCAGGCAGCCAATTACAGGGCCCATCAAACTGTCAATCATTGTGAAGCAATTCATTGAAATCAAACAGTAAACTGTCACAGCGACATTATCAGGTGGCGAGGAGAGAGAAAAGAGGATGCTCAAGCACCAATTAAAGGAGCAGGATGTGTTGCTAAGGAGGAAGACAATCAATGTTGACTCTGAAAATTGAGGAGGATGGAAAGTAAACCTACAACCCCATGACATTTTCCACACATGTTAGCGGCACGTCTCTTATTCCCCAATTTATTCAGAAATTGTGAAATAAAGTAGGTTAACATGAAAAGTGTCACCACTTGTTGTGCTGTTTCACGGCAGTGGAATTGTCAACTACACAGGTGCTACCCATAGACAGTATAAAATATGGACGTAGCCTCCGTGACGTCACCCACAGGTTTCTGAAGAGCTGTTGTGAAGCTCAAAGTGGGTGGCTCTATCCGTCGCCATCTTGGCATCGATGACACAGCTTAACTCACGGCTACTCTAAAAATGGGCAAAGAGGTGGATCGTTGCTGGAGCTGAGGTGGGCCGGGTGACACAGCAAACCAGGCAGCTAGCAGCTAGCAACCTGGTATGGCACCCACATGGCACCCACTGAAAGCTGCTACACCCTCAATTATGCCTAACTTTAAGATAAAATAAGATAAGATAAGATAAGATAAGATAAGATAAGATATATATATAAGATACTTTATGCCTTAATATAATTTAAACGTTGAGTTATATAAAAATCCCCTCCCTGTACAGTTGTCATGAACGGAGATGTTAGCTAGAGACCAAAACTGTTTTTGGTACCAGGCTGTAAACATGTTTATTTCTGCTGTAAAGTTGGCCATTTTAACATGGGGGTCTATGGGGATTGACACGCTTTTGGAGCCAGCCTCAAGTGGTCATTTGAAGAACTGCAGTTTTTGCCACTTCCGTGCTGGCTTCATTTTTCAACACCGGAGGTTGCCGCTTGGTGATACTCAACAAACACAATCATCATTTCTCAAAAGCAGAGTCTTAACTCATTGATGAATTTGCTCTATTCTTATAATTACATTTTAGTTGCTCTTTAGTCCATAAATTCTCTCCAGATGGAGCCTTTTTATACAGGAAGTGTATTATGTTTTATGTTTATATTGAGTTGCTGTGGTCATCCACTGGGTTGGAAACCCAAGGATGGGGACAGCTCAGGACAAGGCTTCTCTCTCACACACATACAAACACACACGCCAAAAAAGACCTTGTCCTATCACAGAACCTGTCCTGGTTTGGTTTCTCTTGAGGGGAAGAGCAGATAAGCAAGCAGAAAGCTTTCAAAAAGCTAGGGACAGAAGATGACGTCTATGGAGAGAACATGGATGAAGAATGCATGTTGAATTATTAACTGGGCTGTCTTCTTGGCAGTGGGTGGTTTGGAAAGGAGAGTCAAATTTTCACTTCACCATATCCCCCACCTCTATTTTGATGTTTGTACATGGTCTACAGTACCTGCATCCAACAGGCCCGCCTCTGCCTGGTCTTGTCTCTGCCTCTCCTCTAGTCTCCCATGTGTTGGCAAGCAGATTGATCTGTCTGTTATCGACTGTTCACATTCACATCTGCAGCTCAATGACTGATCAACTCTTGTGTTTTTACTTTCTGGTCACAGATTCTTTCATTGCTAGACTGTCAGATCTACCTGTCTGACATTATGCCTCTGATCGTTGAGTGTTCTCTATTAGTCCGTTTATGCTGCTATCAGTTTCTGATCCTTAGTGTCTGTAGATCTGATCTCATCTACTCACATCCATCTGTTAGCTGCTATCTGCGTTCGGGTTGTTCCGAAACGTTACAAATCCATTTAAAGGTTGGCAGGTGTGCTTATAATTGCAATCGCGACTGTTTATTTTCTGTTATTCACACGTGTAGAAATCATCTGTATTGTTGTCAGTCCATGTGGCTTGCTGCTCTCATTCACAACTGCCCCAATCATCCATCACATCAGACTCATCTTTTCAACCTGAATCGCTATTGCTTGTGTGTTTCTGTCTGTCAGCTGAGTTGTGTACTTCAAAAGATGGAGTAGCTAAGGATCAAAGGCTGTGCTCTTTGAAACAGCAGTGCAGCAATACATCTCTCCCTCTATGTGTAAGAGAGACAATAAGAGAGCAAGAAAGATGAAAAAAATGTGTTTGCTCTGATGGCTTGATGTATGCATGTACAGTATGTGTGTGATTCCATGTGTGTGATTGTGTAGGTGAGCGTGTGTCCTAATGCTGCACTGGCGTCACGGTTCTCTCCAGTGTATGTACCCTGTTTACTTTGTTCTTCCCTCCATCTTCCCCGTGCTGTGTTGGCTCTCTCTCGACTGGCAGCTTTCCAAAAAGAACAGCTTCCAATATTAGTGTGCTTGAATGCACGCACACACACACTCACACACATACCATATATACACACACATGCTTTGAAAATGATCCTTAGACAATATTACTAAGTCTGGTAAAAGTGAAATTGGCTTGGACACAGCCGTCTCGAAATTGTGGGCTCTGCCAACGAAAGTTTTGCCATTCCTCTTCAAACTTTTTTTGACTAAAGTGAAATAAATGCAATGCTGTCCTAATTTTGTGAGTAGTACCAAATGTATTGCAAGATCTTTAGATAAGGACAAACCTGCTAGCGTCTGTTTAAGATCTGTACATCAGTGTTGGTAGGCCGCTCCTGGTTAAAGGGATAGTTTGGGTGTTTTGAAGTGGAGTTGTATGAGATACTTATTCATAGTCAATTACTAATAGTGCTCTATTACTTACAGTAGATGATGGTTGATGTACCTCCAGCTTGTAGAAACAGACAGGAGCACCGACACCGGAGCAAAGCATTACAGCACTATGGACGGGGATGGCAGAAAAAAATATTTTAGCCACCTAAAAGAAAGGCTTTTCCAGCCCAGTCCACAGCACTGTATTGTTTTGCTCCGGTTGTGCTACTCCTGTCTGTTTCTCGATGCTGGAAGCACGCTGACCGTCATCTACTGTAAGTAATACACCGACTATGGATGAGTCAGCCAATTAGACTGTCATGCTATTAAACAGGCAACCGTAGTAAATGACAGTAGAAGAAGCAGAAGTCAGGCGCTGTAGTATAAACAGTGTGAAACTCCATAAAGGGTAGAGGTTGAGGATGATGGATGGGACACAAAACTCAGGGCTTTCACAAAACTCAGGGTTTTCACCCAGGAGACCAGAGTTTTCATCCCGTGTGAAACCAACAATGTGTAGTTGTCTTTGTGTTTGTAGTTATTTTAACCCAAAACACAATTTCTTCCCCCTAAAGTTGACGTGTCTCCCGAAACATGTTTTTTTTTGTTGCTTAAGCCTAAAGAAGTTGTAGTTTTGTTGCCTAAACCTAAATAAGTGAAGTTGTAGTTTTGTTGCCTAAAACTAAAGAAGTTGTATTTTTTTTTGCCTACACCTAAAGAAGCCTTTTTGTTTGTGTTCCAAAGGTGACGTGTCATTCAGTTTTACAACATGTTAGAGCGTTTTGCGTTTGAGTTTCACTTTCACTTTTACAACGCAGTAGGCATAGTAGGCCCCAAATGACCCACATCTATGGTGCTTATAGCTACTGATAATGCCTATTTAATAGCCTGATAACGGTCATATCAGCTGGATAAGTACCTCATAGAAGCCCACTTTCAAAACACTCAAACTATCCCTTTAAACCCAGTCCACCCATGCTCATAGAACCAGGGTTACAGTTTATAATTCTGTGTTTTGTCTTGTAGTTATGCAGAAAATTGCATTGACACATTATGCAGAAATGTACAAATAGTACCAAGGTTGCTGTATCTATTTCGGTCTTTACCAACAACGATACCATAAAACAAATTCATCTCCTGGGATAAGCGAATATCAAGGTTAATTTGGAATGGTAAAAAACCCAGAACAAGATATACAACACTCCAACTCACTAAATATAAAGGAGGAATGTCCTTACCAAACCTGCAAGAATACTTCTACGCGGCACAACTAAGGCCTCTAGCCTGTTGGTGCACCTCAGATTATGAAGCAAGATGGAGGGATATAGAGATGAAAGTTCAGGATCTACAAATTCCAGTTTTGGTAGGAAACAAAGAACGGACAGGAACTATAACACATTTAATGGATCCAATAAAAACATTTACACTAGAAATCTGGGATAAAATAATTAAAAAATATAAACTCGAAAGGGAAAGAAACATACTGAACCGGGTCGCATATGATCCAAAATTTAGACCAGGGGTATATGACCTAAGGTTCAAACAATAGACAGAGAAAGGTATCACTGCTCTATGTACCATTCTCAAAGATGGGACATGTATGAGTTTTCAAGACTTAAAGGTGAAATTTGGTCTGGAAAGACAATATTTATTTAGATACCTACAAGTACGGGACTATCTTATGAAAGAGGTGAAAATTGATCCTAAAATAGATCTGAATGGTATTATTAAAATTGTAGTGGATTTATATCACCAATGCAGATCTCGGGTCATCTCAGCCTTCTACAAAGCCTTAGGGGAGAATAGAGGAAGCTCAACACTATACATAAAAAACAAATGGGAATCAGAGCTAAATATAGAAATTTCAGACGAAGAATGGTATAAAATGTGTATGACAGTGTACCACTACTAGTTCACAAGTATGGCGAGAATTTGGATGGAAGAATCTTACTAGGTTCTTCATAACACCGCAAATCAAAAGCAGACAGCTAAAGACCCAGCAACCATGTTGGAGGCTCTGTGGCAATCTGGAGGCCAACCATACCCATGTTTTCTGGAGCTGCACTAAACTAAAACCTTCCTGGAATAATGTAAATGTAACTATTAATGACATTATGGGATATGCTATTCCAAACAATTGTGCTGTGATGTACCTAGGGAACATTGAGGAGGTTTCACATGGAACAGATAGATATCTGGCAATAATTCTGCTTATAGCCAGCACAAAAGCTATAACAAGAAACTGGTATAAAGCGGAACCTCCAGGAAAAGATCACTGGTTTGAGATTGTCCGTGATATTTTTTCGATGGAAAAACTGACGCACCAACTAAAAATTAAAAGCAGTATCTTAGATCAGGACCTGAGAAAAATGGATCATTTACATGAAACATGAAACACGAAACATGATGCATTAGTTGTTAGAGAATATATACATGTTTAACTGCCCCTGACAACTGTGTTGGTTAAATGTTGTACTGTTCGCTGAATTTGTTAAGTGTTGTATTGTTTGTTAAATTATGTATGAATGCTCATGATGTTCAACCCAGAGCTGAATATGCAAAATTAATATCAAAGTTTAAAAAAAATAAGAAATGTACAAATATGTACTAGCTCAAATTAGCCACAAACTAATTTGGGGTTATACAGGGGTAGTGTGGCCATTGCATCAGGTTTTATGACCACATTTGTCATAAAGGGGTATTTTCTTTTTTTTGTTCTGGTGAAGACAGTAATGGATACTGTCCCAGGTGTTCTGGCCACTGGACTACAGAGTCCTCTTTGCTGCAGAGGTTATTTTGGGGCAGCACTGAAGTTCTGTTGCTAGCTTGTTCTTGCAGCAGAAGTGTCAAGGTTGTTGAGGCAGCCACACTTGCTTCTATTTTCTGGTCTTTCCCAGTGCTTTCCCCGGTGTATTCCCCACATGCAATTGTGCAGTCACCTGTCACTGCTGCATCTAATTAGTCACCATCCCCAGTGTATTTATTCCTTTTTCATGGAAAGACATGGGAAGTTGGAAGTGGGAGACATGTCAATACCAAACTAGTGCATACTAGCTGGATGCCCTGGGTAATTTTTAACTTGGCTTCTTATGAACATCAGACACACAAAAGAGATATAACTAGACCCATTTAAAAGAAGACTCTGCAAATCAAATAAAACACAGAGGTGTCTTTAAAAGTTTGTCAATGATGCCTCACCTCATCGCTTGATCAGAAGCTCTTTTTCTACGCCATGTATCGGCAGCAATTCCCAGGCTTTTCATTGAATGTTTCCAGCTGTCTTTAAACTGCATGTTTAAACATTTCATTTTTATTTTTCATAACTAACTTGCTGGAAAGATGCTTTTCTGGGAAGCGTGTGATGCTCACGTGTCCAGCTGATCTGACCTGTGACATCTCAAGCACATGTGAGCATGGATAGGGATCTGTGTCAGGAATTTTACCTTATCATTTAATATTCAGTGGTCTATACGATATCTAGAGCATTAATATAGCAGCAAACAACTATTTACTATGTAAAGATATAGAGGAGTAATGTCTACCTGAGCAGAGAATGAAGTCTCTCTCCCTCTGTGTATGTTGTAATCTGAGCTTCTCCGTGCTTTGTTGACATAGCCGGGCCGGCTGCGCGTGCTTTTAGTGCATGTGAGCGTGTCTCACTGGTTAGTTCACAGCTACCACCGCTCTGCACTGCACTCATACGGCGGCTAGCTGAGAACGCCGTCCCGACCCTCAGTGCCGTTGCAGAAGTGTAGAACTCATCCTCCGATTCCCCCCCCAGGTTAACACTGTTATCTCCGTCAGCGCTGTTGAGTTCACCGTTAGTGCTGCTAGCACTGTAGCTGCGAGCCGCCAGCTCATCCGTCTCCATGTTGAGAGACGTACGGAGGCAATAGAAATGCTCAGAATCTTGCACCTTTAAACATTATCTGTGAGGATAATTTACTATGCACTTCTACGGTGTCCAAATTACTTGTCTTGCTGAAACAATAAGGTAAGCTTCCATCACAATATTAGACAAACCACAGTCCAAACCATTAATGCAGACCATCTTTTCCCGCCCTCACAATCCTTGCCAAAACCTCCCTCAGTCCCTCTGCAATAGGCTCTCCGGTATGCTCTTGAGGGGAAGAAAATGCAGTTTGCAGACTTCTCATTGTTAAGCCAACGCTGATATAATGAACTGTAAGGTTCATATAAGGCTCGGTTGTAGAAAAATATTCAGCTTTCTTCAGATCCTTTGAATTCTCCCCCCCACATTTGGTACACAGAACACGCAGCGCAGCTTTTGAGAAACAATTGCAAGAGGGGATTATATAACATTTGTTAAGGGTATTAATCATTTTCTTTAAACCCCCGTTGTGCGCGGCATTGATGGGAACCCTGTCTTTTGCCAAGTAATAAGTGATGGCCTCTGTACTCTCCTTGTGCCTCCGGGAGATTCACAGACACAGGGATACATTAAACAGTGTCTGTTCTGCCGGTTTGGGAAGTAATGAAAGGATGGTGTGTAAAGAAATAAGACAATAGTTTACTTATTTATTTTTTTTACTTATTTTTTATACTTAATTTTGAATATTTTGTCCAATGGGATTGTAAATGTCCCCACCTCTATTTTGGTCCATCACCATTGTTCTTGAAACTGCTCTATAACATGTTCTTTTGCCTTACTGCAATGTATTGGTATTGCATGTGGCCGCTGCCTGCAGCATACTACAGTAGTCGTGTGGTAGAGCACGAGGTCATTATTTATTCACAACAAATGAGGGTCATTAATGGCAGGACTTTTATGTAAAAGTAGAGAAGGTTATGCACTGTAGTATGAGCATGAGTAAATCCCCCTTAACAGGCTCTATTAGAAGCTCTGCTCTACTGGTGTTCTTTGCAAATCAGAACAAACTAACCAATAACCTGCCCAGTAATAACCATATTCATGTTTGTCACACCTCACCCATGCACAGCATCCTCAAAGTACTGCACCTGGTCTCATAGAATTAGGGTTTCAATGTGTAACCTTCGATCGGTTTCACACTGTTTCCCTCTAATGGATCCTACCACGATCCCCTGTTGTGACACCAGCACGGCAACAAATGGCCATGAACCCTATGACGCAAGAGCTGGTCAGCCTTCAAAGACGCCTCCATACCGGGGATGAAAAGGCAGATGGGGCGCAGTCAATACAGCCTGACTGATCATGCACAGTAGGCAACACAACACACCGTACTCAACTGAGGACAGGGAAGGGGTTGCACCAAACAGTCCATAAGAACCACACAAGGATAAATGTGCCCACTACTCCCTAAGCTTTCAATACTAGTCATTCACGCTGAAGCAGGGAGGTGGCGGTAAGCTACTTTTGTCATTCCACTCAGATTTAGCACTTCCCTCAACCAAAGTCTGTTATTCCACGTTCACAGATTACTCACTTGCTTTGTCGAAGTTGGAGCCAGCAATAAGGCTCTCTTGAAAGGGAACAACTTTAGAAAAATCTCTTCAGTGGGTTCATAGGGTTCACAAGGGAGAGACCTGAGCAGTTATTACACGGCTACTTACTTATGAAATTAATAATTTCATACAAAAACGGTCCACCAGAGTCTGACATCAGAACTGCGTCCATAGCAACGGTCTGTTATACATTGCAATGGTCTGCTATAAAGAAATAACAGATTGTAGAACGCCGTTATTGACCAATCAGAATCAAGTATTCAACAGAGCCGTGTAATACACTTAGTTAATAATTATTTTCCTGTTAGCAAAGAATACAATTATAAGTACTAATGTTTATTTATTATTAGTAATGCTATAATTTATATTATATTAACAGTTTATTTATTATATATATATATATATATTATATTATTTATTATTATATATATTATGTATATTGTTGCATACATTCTAACATTTTATATATATATATATATAAAAGTATTTGTTAATGATTACAAAATTATTTACAAACCTTTAAGAAATTGTGTGTAAAATATCTATAAACATTACATAGATAGATGGACCAGATAGTGGTAACACTTTGTAAATGGTTAATAATAATAATGATATTTAAATGTCTATAAACATTATTTGGATGGCTATTATAAGGTTGCAACTGATGATTATAATACCTTGTTAAATGGTTAATAAATACTTTGTAACGCATCTATAAATATGATTTAGATAGACAGTTATTACCTTATCAATGGTTGATACGGTTTCTGGTCCATCTATATATGTAATGTTTATAGATGTTGTACAACCAATTTCTTAAACATTTACAAATCATTTGGTAATCATATACAAATATTTAATATAGCATATACAATGTTATGTGTGCAAAAACAAATTGTTAATAAATAGCTTACTATTGTAAACAGAATGTAATTGATATCATCTCCTTTCAGCTATGATACAATATACAATTTCTAAACCAATTATTTCACATTACACAAAACTAATGATAAAATAACATAAATTATAGCATTACTAATAATTAGTAAACATTATTAATTATCATTTCATTGTTGTTAAAAGTAAAATAACTATAAACTAAGTTTAATTAACTACCAATTTACCATTTATAAATTGTTATAATAAAGTGTTACCTTAATTTTGAAATCATGTTTACTACAAATGATGCTAACAGCTCAACTTTTGAATAAAAAGCCTTATTTCTGATTCTAAAAGCAATCATTTCTACTTACACTCTTTTATTTATAGTTTTCATTAGAAATATCACGTGGAGCATGGTGATGAGAGAAACTGATCAACCTAGTAACAATGGCAAAAATCTATTTTATTCTCTTGTTTCTGTTCTAAATTGACTGAAAGATGACCTTTGACATACATAATTAGCTATCATTTTGCCTACTTCAAATCATTACTCATAAAATGATCCCCTACCTAATAGATATATAATATAATTACGTATGCCAAGACAATACAGGTAACAGAAGTGGATAGATAGATACATGGATAGGTTTTTTTTTATCCTTTAGTTCAAAACAAGGGTATGCAATGAACCGTCTGGCTCCATTTACATTGGGCATGAAACATTGACAAGCTAAGATATAGGTGCCATACTGGGACTTTATCACCACTGCACCTTGAGCTGAAATGAATGAAATCCCTTGGTTGTGGCTCGAGGGCCTGAAAAACAATCTGGACCTCAGAGGTGACAGCCCATGGATAAATAATGTAAATACTAAGAGACAACCTTTTATTGAAGTTTTTTTGTGTGAGGGGACTATGAATGACTATAGTGAGCAACCCTGTGCCATGGGATAAAATGCTGTCACTGCACAGTGTATGAAGGGCCGCGAGTGACATTTGTCACTGGGACTGACTAGCATTCCAAATGAAGCATATAACCTTTATGAAATGATAATCAATCATGCATCATCGAGCATCCCCAACACAAAACCATTAAACCACAACATAATACTCTTCTAATTAATTATTTGTTAAAGTAGAGGCAAAGTCGTCGTCCCTGTTAGGTCCATTTGTTGTCCCATTATTCTGTTTTAAAGTTGCTGTGCACACGTCTGCAGACTGGAGAGCCAATAAGTCTACCTACTGGTTGTGCGGCACCTAAGGACATAATTCACAACATAATCGGAGCTCTCCTTCACACATGATCAAATGCTGGTCTGAATTGTTTCCGATTAGTCAGATAAAAGAGAAGAATTTCCTCACTTAATGTCTGACGATGGAACTTTTGTTCAATGTAAATAATTGTTTACAGATAGCAGTGACAGACAGGAAAAGATTAACATGAGCACCCAGTTTCACAAAACTTCTTTTCAGAGATTCACAAATATTGAAGTAAAACCTGCAAAACTTAAAACAATTGTGATTGTGATAGATGCTTGATTTCGCAGTAAGTAACATCAGCTACCAAACTCACTTTGTTTGAAGCCTGTGGGTGTCTACTGAGTGCTTGTGGGTCACATTTTTAAGAGAGATTTATGAGAGAATAGCTACGCCCACAGCACAAATAGCCACTGTGGACACAGGCCACAAAGTCGGATGTTACTTAAACTCTTTTTGATGAAGTCAGAGGAAATGTAGCAAATTTTGAGGGGAGAAATAAGTTGTTTCAATTATTGTAATGTCAAAGTATGTTGTGGTGTGCAAAACACAACGTTTCTATCGATGAATCATTCGATATGTGGTTTGAAATTAGACTGGGTTTCATGATGGGCCTTTAGAAGCATGTCTTAATAAAAACCTAGAACTGTAAATGAAGAAGAAATATAATTCAGACCGATACTAACAAAGGTCAACAACTTAACCCCAAGTGTAAACAGTGTAGTGTGTTTTGGTGTGTGAATATATTGGCATTAAAATTTATCTCTGATCTCCCCATTGAAATCAGTGTCTTCTTTGACACTGTCTTAAACCAGCAGTAGGCAGTATATTTTTGGCATCATTGGGCAAAAATTCCATAATAACCTCTCAGCATTTTGTAATTGAAGTGTTTTGAGAGAAAACTAGACTTCTTCACCTCCTCATGGCTCTGTTTTCAGGCTTTAAAAAATCTAGCCTGTGACGGGTGACTTTGGCCAATCACAGGTCATTTCAGAGAGAGAGAGCTTTCCTATTGGCTGTGCTCCGGCTGATGGGCGGTGCTTGGTATTTCTTCAACTGCTCTCAACATGGCTGCCGGGTCACAAACTTTATCATTTTACAGCTAAACAGTACACTACAATATGTTTCTGAAAACATTTGAGGAGAGAAATAGGCATTACAGTAACAGAATATTGAGTCATATTTGCTCAGCGCGGCCTAGTTTGACCGTTTAATTGGAGATCGCGAGTGATTGACAGCTGGCTCATAGACGGCAGACTCCAGATCAGCTCTGATTGGTTGTTTTCCTCCGGTCTGTGACATCTTGCATTAGGAGCACCGGAGGACACAGTGGAACAATTCTTTCTTAACATTTTCTTCAGATTACCTGTCTCATGCACTACTGTCAGGATGTAGTGACCGTTTTATAAAAATAACTTTTTTTAATCATATTTGCTACATCTCTACCCACTGCTGCTTTAAAGGCAGGGTTGGTGATCTCGAGAAACTAGCAAGAGTACACTAGATTTTTAGAAATGATACAACCAAAAAACGAGACCAGTTTTGCCAACTCTTTTCTAATTAAAGTAGCAGCAATAGCTCCAAAAGTTCCTGAGAAAGTCGCCAAGTCGGCAACGCTGACGGACTGTCCCTTCAGGCCTCCCTCCAAAGCCACTCCCCCAAATTTATCGTTATGGACATAAGAAAAAAATACATATTACAGTAATGTGACAGCTACAGATACGAGATTTTTTTTGATTTGTTGATTGCTGTCGGGATGTAATGAGAATTTCAACTAATATAACAAAAAAATGTTTCTAAAATCTTTACCAACCTTTGATTAGATGTTAATGAGAGCTAAAATTGTCATTGGGAGTACAGCTGTTGTCCTCAACCAAGAAGCAACTACACATACTATACATAACCTCCTGTGCCAGAACCTTTTCTCTGGACCATTTCCTATAGCACTCTGTCATTGAAAAGTTGTATAAGACATGAAGAATTTGTTCATTGTCATCTGTTTGGTATTTTGAGAGGCCTCGGAGTCCTTCAAACTTGGCATGCAATATGTGAGGAGGCTCTGGGTGTCTGGAGGTTGAGATAAGATGAAGACCTTGTAGATATTCCTGAATCCCAACAGCCTGGACCAAGAGTTGCACAGACAACATTGTTTTGCTTCCTCCAAGGTGACGTGAATATTCGTCATTCTGTATTGTGTGAAATACACTGTTTAAGGCTGGGTGAAACTTATGTTACTTTAACTTTTTGGTATGTACTGTTGTGTACTGCTGTACTAAGATCTTCTCTGGTATTAGATTTGTGTTGTAATACAAAGTAAGGACTACTGGGGCTCATTAAGTTATGCTTTTATTCATCTAGGTGAAGATAGACCTGAAGTACAAGTTGTCCACATTACTCTGCATTATGGCTTAACATGATTACTTGATATTTTGTCACTGGCCACAGAATGCACTCAACATTAACTGTGCTTTTATTGAAATTAACGTTGCTATGCTGATGTTAATGGACTCTAACTGTTGTGGATGAGTTTGCACAGATTAGAGATTTATCAGGGAAACAGTTGACACACAAATGTTTCCCCTTCTGTCTGGAGGGCTGATAAATACGGCATTTACATATAATAATTTTACATGTAATGCATTTACAGACGCACATTATCACTTTGATAAATGGGTTCCATTATAATTAATCTCAGTGATTAACTTTAATTATAAGAGAAACTAGATGGCCTGGCTTCATTTATCATGAACGTTCAAAACGGGGTACAACACTAATAAGGAACGGTGCACTGCTGCACTGGTTGTATCAAGTCCCTTAATATTTAGTCTCATCATTAGGAGATAGCTGAACAATATGATCCACCGTGCCGAGTCTAATCAACACGTCCGCTCTCTCCTTTTCCCTCGATGCGCCCCAACAAAAGCTTCAGAAGACACAGTTTCAAACAAGAAAGGACGTATCATTCTACAGCAGTTTATTACCGCCAAAGATCCCATTCACGCATCAATTCTGAGAGTCACCTTCAATACTTCAAAAAAGCCTCCGGTGAAAATTATATATATATATAAAATATATATATAAACATATATAAGGAACACTAAAGAATAACAAATGAAGCATC
>CAKAKR010036625.1:0-26454 GCA_916700685.1 Adelosebastes latens
TCCCTGCAGCATATGTCTGCATTAAAACCTTCTTAAGTGTAAAGTAACTTCTTGTTATGTTTACCAGTAAGCTGTTATAACATTGCTGATAATAAAAATGATTATTTTCCCACTAGTTTAGGAAGACTCACCAATCGCGAGGTGCAGCCTATGGCCAAAGTATTCAGGCTCACAGCTTTGGCGAGCACTTGACGAGCTTCTTTTAAATTCCATGACATGAGAGCATCCTTTAAACCTTGCGCGATTATCTCGCCCGTGTGATCAAACGGGAAGAAGCTCGTTTGAAAGCAATTACTCTTCAACTCCCAGTTGTCGATGTAATGTACAGTGATACTCAGCCAGGTATGGCTCACACGTTCTGCTGGACCACAGATCGGTAGTTGTGGAGAAGTGGGTCACCTCTGTTAGCTGGTTGGCCAACTTTTCTCTCACTGAAATGTAGAACTCCCGTAGAGCTTTCTCAATGAGTCTTTCGAATCCGGGCTTTTCAACTACGCTAACCGGCGTTGCGATGTAGTTGTTTGCTTTAGTCGTGTCTTTTGCTTTCTCCGGGCTCCTTCTCTCTTCGCTGCGTCCCTCCAGACCAAAACACGCCGGCCGCATACGTCACACACACTCGCCCAGGAGAGAGGTGGTCTGGATGGGAGTGGAGTCTGTGACGTATGTGTGTGTGTGTCTGAGAGAGGAAGCCGTAGAGAGGGAGAGAAGGAAATGCCAAAGCGAGTCCAGTGGGGTGGCTTAAAAACATTACATGACAATTTGTATTTGATGTTTGCGATATAGTCATTTTATACACCGCGCGTATTAGGAATGACCACTTACCATCAAAATATGTTAGTTAGCCTAATTATTTAGGAAGCTATGGCGGACTGTGAGTGTGCGTTCATCCAAGAAGAGGACAACAAATATGTAGTGTAGCTCCACGTGCTTGTAATTTTCTTGTTTGTCTTTATGTCTGTCTCCCTGTATCTCCATCTTCTCCACCCACACTGTGGTTCCTCCGTCACCACATCAAGAGCAGGGAAAATGCAGAAAGCATGCTGAGAAAGACGCTACCCACCACACACTCTTTTGAGTATTTGTTGAGTTTGCTGCATGCTTGCTGCATGCATGAGTGTACGCTGCATGTACTATGTGTTCTGTGGAGTGTTTGTTGCATGATTGTAGGATGTGTTTCTTTGCGTGGAGAGTGGAGGGGTGGGAGGAAGATTTGGAAAGATTGGGGCAACCTCTTTGCATCTCCAGCATGAGCAATAGAAGTTTAAATGTAGTGTTGAATTAACAGCATCTCTTCAGACATGTGATGAAATTGAGAAACTTACTGACAGTATGAAATCCTCACTGAAACTGCTGGCTGTGTGATTAATGTTGTCGTGAATTGTTCATGTTTGGGTCATGTGTAATAAGAAAAAAGTAAATAAATAAAAAAAAAAAACAGTGATCTGTGAAGCTGCTGTGAGGATCACCACAGCAGACTCTGCATGCCCGTCAACTTCTCTGTCTTTTCCAGGTTTCTCCATGTTAAAGGTCATCAACCAGTGTTCCCATTTCTTTGTTCCTCAGTAATTTGCCCACACATCAAAGTCAACAACATGTTCTCACAGGCACTATAGCACTGTTGCAAACATTTGTTCAAAATGACAAAGCAGGTCTCTCAATTTTGTTTCTGAATCTTACTAGAAACATTACACTGTATTAAAACATGTCGGCATACAATACCCACAACTGGTGGTGTAACAGCCCAGAAAACACTAAAGCAAAGAGGGATATAGACAAAGGATCTTCACACCGCTAGTCAGGCAAGGGCTCAGGTAGGACAGAGTCAGACAGGCTGAGAATGGTTGGCAAGCTAGGGATGACACACTAGACAAAAACACTCAGCGCCATATGACACGCGTCGAGTGCCGCCCCTAGCACCAATAGGAAGCGTTGCCTTTGTTATTACTACTTTTACTAAATACCGTTAGGCTACTTCTTCCACTTTAATCATGTGTGGACACCCACTACTTAAACCTGATTTCTCACCTGAAGAGCCAGTCTTCAGATATGTGGCTTGCCAGGCAATATCTTGCCATCGGGGTCGTATGGTTGGGGATATTTCTCGACCTCAACAACTAGTCTCTCCTCATCCATTCATTGACACACATGAGAGACAGCGACAGCAACAGCAAGAGGTGAGTGAAGAGATCAGAAGTCATGCTGCCACAGGAGCAGAGAAGAAGAGCTGCTATACGAGAGCCGGGATGTACAAACAGGGAGCGAGTGGGAAAAAATGCGTTGCAGGGTCCACTTTACTCAGAAAAGGAATCCGTTGGCTGTTTAACCCGCCTTCAGGATCACACCACCGAGGCATCTGGGAGAGAAAAGTTAGAACCATCAGACGGATTGTCAGTGCTCTCATGCACCAACAAACGCTGGATGAAGAAGGACTCAACACATTGCTCTGTGAAGTGGAAGCGATCATAAATGACCGACCCATCACCAAAGCTTTCAATGACCCTCTGGAGTTGGAACCTCTAACACCGAATCATCTCCTACTGCTTAAAACAAAGCCCTCCGTACCACCAGGAACGTTCAGTCCAGATGACTGTTAAAGCAAAAGGAGATGGCGCCAAGTTCAATACCTGGCAGACTTATTCTGGAAAAGATGGACTAAGGAATACTTACTAGAGCTACAAGAACGACAAAAGTGGACAAGAAAAACAAGGAACTTTGTCAAAGGACACATTGTTCTTATTATTGATGATGCAGCCCCAAGACATTTCTTCACTGACTGTTTTTACAACCTTTTTTGAACTGTTTACACACCCTACTTTTACATCTGCATAAACACAAGTCCAATGATCTATGGATTTCTACATATGATGGACTGTTTTTTGAAAAAAGCAAAGACTTGGAAAAAGTTTAGGACCTTTATGTTTTGAATTTGTAATTGTCCTGTCTCCCTACAATCACAACTAGGGGCTGGAATGTTGGAGCCAAATGCTTGCTTTAATTTGTTAATAATAGTAATATTTTGGTTTTGTTTGATAACGTTAATATATTATTTTGTGGCTATGGAAAGTGTGTTTTTCAGTTATTATTTGAGTGTTTATTATCTAATTAATGCCGGCTGGTTGGAGTGAGAAGACGGTGCGTGTTAACTCCTCCGCCCCCTTGATAAGCAGGTGACTGCAACGCCTTTGTTTATTAGTTCATCAGGACATGGGAGCGAGGGTGTTCTCAGGTATGCAGCCATACAGGTTTAGACCGCTGCCAAGCACCAAATATGAAGTGAAAGTGTCTGATCGCACCGGCCTCTTGCTCTGCTGTTCCGGTAAGGCTGATTCCTTTTGTTGTGTGGAGAATCTTGAAAAATAAACAGATTGGGTGTGTCAAACTCTAGCCCATGTCCTGTAGAATCATCACCAGGAAACAAGGAAACTACTGCACTTTTATAAAAAAAATAGTTGATGATGATATATTAATGCTGATATCATAGACTCAGGTAGACATTACTTCTCTATATCGTTACAGAGACAATAGTAACTGACAGTGGTCGAAGTGGGCCGGTACTCACCTGTACGCAATACCGGCACTTCTACATTTTACTCCTTGGCGTACCGTGACTTTTTCTTGCGTACCCGAGTTTCTCACAAACTGCCGGTACTCTTCTCTGTCCTCTCCATATCAGGCTCTCTGGAAGATTCATATCGGAGCAGCGCCAGCGTATTCGCGCGTTTGGGTTCACATTGGAAGCGGAAGCTTGTTAATCTAGTAATATTATAATATACTTTAAGTATTAACACTATATACAAACACACCACCTTAACCCTATAATGTTCCAATGTGAATATTATTGGAGTATTATAGGCCTACTATAGAAGATGCATAGCCCAAGTTTAATAATATAACAATAAAATCACACCTGATTATGACTGACACAGTTTAACATGCTTAAAGAAATAATGAATAAATAGGAATAAGTCGCAAGAGATTGCGGATACCGGCCGATACGCACACCAACATTTGAATAAAGGGAGTACCAGCACTTATTTTTTTCCACTGGTAAATTGATGATATATTAATTCTCATAGACATATAGATATATGTAAGGGATAATGTACAGCTAGCAGGTCATTGTTGTGAAAGAATCCCCGACAGGGCGATGAGAGACCATGCAGCATCGCCCTGTCGGGGATTCTTTCACAACAATGACCCGCTAGCTGTACATTATCCCGCTTATTACACAGCTACTTACTGAAGAAATCAATATTTTGACACAAAACACAAGAAACACACAAGAAAAATGTATTTTTGAGAAGACAAAACATTGTTCTGAATGCAGAGTTTGCTTTTGCAGGAGATTTGTGGAGTTTTGGGTTTTGTGTGAGAGTTTTTGTGTGTGTGTGTAGAGTTCTGAGAATATGAGGTATGCTTTCAGAACATGTGTGCAAACAATCGAGAAAAACGGTAAGCCCAACAGTGATGTTTTTCCTAAACCCAACTGTTTTTTTTTTTGTTCCCTTCATACACACGTAATATTGACGTCTCTGCGAGGCAAAACGCGACACTGACACGCTATCCTCTGGTGGACAGGTGGGTCTATTACAGGCTTTGGCGGGATATCGGGTTGCATTAGCAAAACCACCAAAAAGAATGCTACGGATGACTTTGGATGGCTCATCATCATTTGACCCTCACCTTGCACTTTGATCGCATTTTGTAGCGGCCCCCCCCAAACGTATCCTGACCTGCACGGCCTCATTTGCATATTGAGATCCGATCAGGCCTATTTCACAGAAGACGTGTTGATATGTGGCCAGTAGGTGTAGATAATAAACTTAATGATGGCTGAATTCTATTTAGCTGCTTCAGTATTGTTCATGCTTTCACACTGTCCTGACTTACAGGGACACTTGAATAGAACAGAGCCATCGTCTCTGTTAGAAGTAAAACCCGTACTTGTCCTGCTATGACAAGTCTAAAATGTCTGCTGACAAAAAGCCCGATGTTACAGACACAAAAAAGTGGTACTTGTGGCACAAGTGTTGAAAGCACTAACTCATGTAGCTATCTATCTATTGACCAGGTACGCTGATCCATAAGCACATTCTCTACATCTGCTTTACACTGAGTTTGACAATCTAAAACACTTTTTGCAAATAACTACTCACGGTTATCTACATTAAACATATCATTCAAAACTAAAAGCTTGGGTGTGTTGTTTGCTAAACACTGACATTGAAATACCACACTCAATTATCAATCATCCGCACCCAGAATGCACTTGTGAAAACATGTGTAACCAATTATATCACTTAGAAATCAAAGCGTGAGCATTATGAATAGGATTTGGGATGCTCTGTGGTATGCACAACACATACTGTATTTACTTTACAGTACTATACAGTACTTATGCTCATGTCATCTTCAGTTAAAGTCATTGTGTCTGACACTGTTATGAGTATATGAGTATTGAGAATAAACACATTGCATTTGTGTTCATAGTCTATATTTACCTCCGCCAAGGCCGAAGGCCTATAGGAAGGAGATTGTGTTTTCACCGACGTTGGTTTGTTGGTTTGTTGGTTTGTTTGTCTGTTAGCAGGATTACTCCAAAACTTTGGATTTGAATGAAATCTTTTGGAGGGGCGGAGTGTAGCACATTGAACAATCCATTCGATTTTGGTGGCGATCCGGATCATAATCCGGATTCAGGAATATTTTTAAGAATTCCGATCAACCTGAGCATTAAAACCTCTGGGTATAACACATGCGCAGTGTAACTGATGACGCGTGACGCCGCCTCCTTCTGAGAGCAGAGAGATACGTGTGTGGATGTGTGTGCGGGAGCTGCTGGCTGTCCGCGGTGAGAAAGAAAACAGCAGTAGATGACGGGAGGACAGACAACGTAGTGTAACGTTATACAGACATAACAAGGCTGCTGAATGAGAGAAGCATCCGCCGATACGTTACACGGTTAAAATTAAGCCGACCACCTCACTTAACCACCAGCTGTGATCTGTGATCTGTTTTTAAAGTCACGCGTTGGCGTAAAGAGTGCAATTCTAGTTACAGCATGCTACCAATGAATCTAGATAGTGTAGCATAGCATGTGGAAATAGCTATTTTTTTGGTGTTTGTGTGTAGAGTTGTGGTGCAAAAACACCATTTCAAGAGCAGAAGTATAAGATATTTTGTACTCTGTGTATATACAGTATATATAAACCAAAAACGGTTTTCAACAAAGAGGGCCCTAGTTCCGGATATTGTGTTTTAGCAATTGCAAAAAAGTGTAATATCAGGTATAAATGGGGTGTGACAGTCTGACAGTCTGACCCTGTGTGTTGCCAGCTTGTAGCTACAGGACTGGACTCACCCAGTCACAAGTCTGTTGGTGACAGAAGCTTGTGTGTCCATTATTCCAATTAAAATAAAAGTACGTATTGTAAAGAAAATTATTGGCAGATTGACATGTACATGGAGCATGTTAATGTATCAGTGATGGAGATACTGAAATAATGACTATCACCAATAGTAAAAAAAAAAAAAAAAAAAAAGCAACTATGTTCAGATTAGTGGAAGCAGGAAAGAATGAGAGAAAGAACGAAGGAAAGAGGAAGGACAATAGCAAGCAAAGACGTAATATTTATTTGATCATCTAAAAAAGTAAGCAGTAATTCCAGCTGTTAGTAATAAATACAGGGTTTAACTGTGAAATATCTCTATTCAAGTCAACTACTCAGTACCTCAAAACTGTCTTATTATATGTAGTTACTTCAACCTGTGTGGTATCATCTCTTGAACATAAATGCATTTTATTACCTTGCTGCTGCATGACATTTGTTTCATGATTATTGCTGTTTGTTTATATGTAAGTGAATAAAAAGTTAAAGGTCCCATATTGTAAAAAGTGAGATTTTCCTGTCTTTTATATTATAAAGCAGGTTTAAGTTCTTTATAAATACTGTTAAACTATCAAAACGCTCAATATACGGAGAAATACACAAAGCCCGTATTCAGAAATTGTGCGTTTGAAAAAAGCCGTCAGGATTTCTGTCCATTTGTGATGTCACAAATATACAATATTTAGACCATTACGCGGTTTTAAACATAAACATTCTAAACGTGTCCTAGTTTATTTCCTGTTGCAGTGTATGTAAACAACATCAGCTGACAGGAAGTAAACATGGATCCAAGCTGTTGCCTAGCAACGCAATTCCGTTGCAATTCCATTAAAATGCACTAAAACGAAGCGTTTCGGACGGAGGTTGCATACAGGTATATTCAGGCAGACAGTATGAGGAAAATAAAGGTTTTTTTAAACGTTACAGCATGTAAACGTGTTCTAGTAGAAACACAAAATACAGAGATGAACCTGAAAATAAGAACGATATGGGACCTTTAAGAGTAAAAAAATCTTTGTGAACTTTTTTTTATCAACTCAGACAGCTCGATTGTGGTGTATCTACTGAGTAAATACAACTATTGCTACGATGATGATGAGCTAATACTCACTGACATATCCAGCATAATATTGATTCAGCCTGCAGAGTGTGTATCTCACTCCGTCATGTCTCTCCACCACTGATGACAAACACTTTGATATGAACAATTGAGGGGAATTAGCTGAAGCTTTGTGCAATATGCCAGTTTTTTGGAGCAGCATATGTATGGACTAATGAGTATTCGGGTCAGGTGGCCAAACGGAGGCCAGTCCTGGACTGTCAGTCTGATGTCCATCTCCTCATTCACCTGCTAATAGGATCAAAAGCAGGAGGGTCACGGCCGGGCAACCAGCGGGGCGTAGGCTAATGCAGAACGCGCGCCATCCTCGCCCATCTGCCCCAGATGGACCGCCGAACCCGTCCTTGAGGGATTAGGAATATGACTCACTACTTTATGTGTGTGTGGGTGGTGGGTATGGATTGTCTGTAATTACCCGATGGACCATCTCCAGCAAGTTTTCCATTGTTTGCGCTTGACTTTCAAGATAACACGTATCTACGAGGATTATCCCCCCCTCACACCCAATTATCTAGTGGCCAGGGAGGCTGGAAGGCTGCTATAAGTAGTCAACCATAGAGGAAGCCCTGAGGGCTCTCCTTTTTTTTTTTGAGTAGAGCTGACATTGCACTGTTACATTAAATTGCATAAGTTAGTGATGACATTTTTTTCTTTAAAGTTCCAATTTTTCTCTAGTTTTTTTTCATAGTTTTTGGCATTGTTCTTATTTACAACGGAGTATGAGGGCCACATTGAGAAAACAAAAATAAATCTGAGATTTCGAGAATAAAGTCGTAGTATTACGAGAATAAAGTCATAGTTTTACGAAAAAAAGTCGTAGTATTATGAGAATAAAGTCATTATATTATAATGCAGTAATTTTACGTGTTATTTTAGAGGGGAAATAGAGCAGCCTGTGTGAAAATGAGGAACGTGGAGCATCTTATGAAGTTGTACTTTAGGTTTCACAAATAACCAAATACTTCCTCTTTTGGCACATCAGCACCACATTATCATCAGTATCAGGACTTCGAAAAGATTGTGCAAGAAACTACGTTTATTCCAAAGAACAATAACACACGGACGGTGGGTGATGGGGAAACTGACTCTTTTTTGGAGGAGGAAATGATTATTTTTTCTCGTAAAGTTATGACTTTATTCTCGTAATATTACGACTTTATTCTCGTAAAGTTATGACTTTATTCTCGTAATATTACGACTTTTTTCTCGTAAAGTTATGACTTTATTCTCGTTATATTACCACTTTATTCTCGTAATATTACAACTTTTTGTCTCGTAAAGTTCTGACTTTATTCTCGTTATATTACGACTTTTTTCACGTAAAGTTATGACTTTATTCTCGTTATATTACGACTTTATTCTCGTAATATTACGTCATTTTTCTCGTAAAGTTATGACTTTATTCTTGTAAAGGTTATAACTTTATTCTCGTAATATTACGACTTTTTTCTTGTAAAATTATGACTTTATTCTCGTAATATTACATCTTTTTTCTCGTACAGTTATGACTTTATTCTCATAATATTACAACTTTTGTTCTCGTAAAGTTATGACTTTATCCTCGTTATATTACGACTTTATTCTCGTAATATTGGGACTTTTTTCTCGTAATATTACGACTTTTTTCTCGTAAAGTTCTGACTTTATTCTCGTTATATTACGACTTTTTTCACGTAAAGTTATGACTTTATTCTCGTAATATTACGTCATTTTTCTCGTAAAGTTATGACTTTATTCTTGTAAAGGTTATAACTTTATTCTCGTAATATTACGACTTTTTTCTCGTAAAGTTATGACTTTATTCTCGAAATATTACGACTTTTTTTTCTCGTAAAGTTATGACTTTGTTCTTGTAATATTACAACTTTTTCCTCGTAAAGTTATGACTTTATTATCGCAATCTCCGATTTTTTCCCCCCTCAATGTGGCCCTAATACTCCGTCGTACTAACAAGTATAAATTCAGTTTATCGCTACATAGCAGGTAGTGATACTAGGTAACACAAATAAGGTTTTTACAGTTCTGGCCCTGAATTCTTTTCATAGGAAAATCATGAAAGGTCATGATAACCTTTTACTCGCCAAGTTATTGTAGAGACCACAAGACAAAGTGAAACCAAAGGTGAACATCGAAATTATTACCCAAACTATAAATGTGAACTTCCATCAGATTTTGAAGTACTTCCTGGGGACAAAAATGTTTAAATTAGCAATTATAACATTTTTCTTTCAGGTGCACTGCTGTCATATAGATAATATTATTCCACTGTGAACTTTTTTTGCATTTAAACCTGTCTGACTTTTGTTGTTTGCTCCAATGGACTTTATTCCTCAGTTGCGTCTTCTGATGTTTCCACATGTGATCATTAACGCTTGTGAGTCAAACGTTTTCTGACCTCCCAAATGTTTGCTTTCATTAGGTAATGGTCAAATAATGCTTGCAGTTGGTGAAGTCCACTAAATGCGAGATCATACTGACTCACAGGTGGGTTCATGTTATCATCCCAGTTATCAGTTAGTTTTGAGAAAACGTTTGGAAAGAGCATCAGAGGTGTTAGGTCAGTGGTCAGCAACATGCGGCTCCGGAGCCACATGCGGCTCTTTAGCTCCTCTCCAGTGGCTCCCTGTGGATTTTGTTAAAAAATTACTGGAAATGAATAACTGTTTTTTGGTTTACATTTTCATCTTTATTTATCATTGTTGTAGGTCTATGGTACGACGGTACAACGGAGTGTTAGGAATTGAGGAAAATAAAATAAATCTTAGATTTCGAGAATAAAGTCATAATATTACGAGAAAGAAAAATTGTAATATTATGAGAATAAAGTCATAATATTAGTATATATGTATATATGTATAGTAGTAGTAATTTTACAAGTTATTTTCTTTTTTTCTCGTAATTTATGACTTTATTCTGGTAATATTACGACTTTTTTTCTCGTAAAGTTTTGACTTTATTCTGGTAATATGGCTTTTTTTCTCGTAAAGCTGTGACTTTATTCTGGAAATCTCCGATTTTGTTTTCCCTCAATGTGGCTCCTACCTCACTGCAAATGTTTTGCGGCTCCAGACAGATTTTTATTAATTTTTTTTGCCTAAAATGGCTCTTTTGATAGTAAGTAACCCTGTGTTAGGTGAACCGTCATCACGATGAGCAACAACGAACAAGCATTATTTCCACTGACCTGCAACTTAGAGGCTCTGAATGAAGTTGACATCAGCTTGATATATACTTGCCATTTCTTTGAAGTTTAACAGAAAACGCCCATATTATCTATTTTCAACCACAGCAGAAGTGAAACTGGAGTTTGTGAGTCATTTAACTGTCATTGTTCAGTTATTTTTATCTTTGTATTGATTCCTCGGTTCACTGTGTACATGTTTCAAATCTCATATCACTGTCAGTCAGACAATGGCCACAGGAAACACTGTATGTGTTGTTTACAGGCAACTCCTATAATAATGACCACATATTGTAATGAAACAATATACAGTAGAATATGCTATTCTGCCAAATCCAACAGTGTTATTCACTATTAAAACAGTTATTGGGTGTACCGTGTAGCTTTGTCATTTTGGAGAAAGTCTAAAATAACATTTTCAATATATATTTACAATGATTTATTTTTAATGTTAAAGGTCCCATATCGTGCTCATTTTCAGGTTCATACTTGTATTTTGTGTTTCTACTAGAACATGTTTACATGCTGTAATGTTCAAAAAACCCTTTATTTTCCACATACTGTCGGCCTGAATATGCCTGTATCTGTCTGAAACGCTGTTTTAGCGCATTTCGATGGAATTGCGACGAAATTGCATCAGAATTGCGTTGCTAGGCAACAGCTTGGGTCCATGTGTACTTCCTGTCAGCTGGTGACATTCACATACACTGCATCCAGGAATAAACTGGGACACATTTAGATTGTTTATGTTTAAATCTGTGTAAAGGGTCTAAATATTGTATATTTGTGACATCACAAATGGACAGAAATCCTGACAGCTTGTTTCAAATGCCGAGTTTCTGAATACGGGCTGTGTGTATTTCCCTGTGGATTGAGCATTTCGATACTTTCAAAGTATTTATATGGCACTTAAGCCTGCTTTATAATAAAAACACATGAAAATCTCACTTTTTTATAATATATGAACTTTAATGTTAATGTTTTTTGATATTATAGATATATATTGTTAATATTTCAAATGTTTTTATGCTTTATATTTATGGTAATATCAGTCTAAAGAAAAAAGACAATTAATATTTTAATTGTATTTATTAGTATTTAGATTTCTAATGGTTGTACATGCAGGTGTCTGGTGCCTATAAACCCAAGACGCATCATCATATGGAAGCAGAGCAGCAAGTCTGACAGAATGAATACATACAAGCTTGTTGTAGTGTCAGCTATAAAACAACGGCTCCTATATAGAATCACTGATACACACCCTGCAGACACACGATGATACAGTATGCTCACAATCAACACAAACACAAGCAGGAATCCATCAGATCACAGTAATACCTCAACCAGATTAAAGAACAAAATCAAAGGACACACAGGACACAGATGTTTAAATTTAGTCGTATCAGAGGATGAAATAAGTGAGGCTGGATGGTCTGGCTCTCGGTGATGTGATTACTAAAGTAAACCCCACCGATGGTCAGTCAAGCCTGGGATGAAGCCAGATGCTGGACGTATTGATTATCACACATCTATCAATTCTCTATCCTCTATTCCAATCCTCTACTAGACTCTATGGGTAATACTCTCCTTCAATCACAAGCACACGTTCGCCCATTGAGATTTGCATAAACGTAGCCGGCCAATCAGGACGTGCCTACCGAATACGTGTGCGTTACCACAGTAACTAAGGGCGTCCCCATGCTGCCTGTTACCCCAGGTTCTCTTCGGCGAGCGGCGCAGGAGCGGCATGGCCCCCTTGGTAGAGGGCTCTGCCTGTGCTTATAGAACTAGGGTTACAATATCGTAACCTTCGTTCTAACTCACGCAGGCTCCGTCCTCTACTGGACTTTGTGGGTACAGTGGGTGGAGCCCGATGGATGTACGCCCTGCCGTGCCACCACATCGACCCAACCACACTGATCCAGACCGGCTAAGGATTAGACACCGCAGCCCTCCTACTTCTTTATAACCTAGGCCGCTGCAGCAGAGATGTCGGGGCCCTAGCCACCTCAGATAGTGCACAAGTGATCTGGGCCAAGTCAAATCACAAATTTGCCTTTTACAAAAGGGGGCTTTACAATCTGTACAGAAGGCGTAAAGCTATGATCTAACCCTGCAAGGGTCAAAAACAAACAGTAGACAAACTGCACACCACATTCCCTGGGTCATCAAGGTGCGCAGGAACAGGTAGGTGTATCATGCCCAGAGGGGGTCAGGTGCAACACAACTGACACACACACCTTTTTCACCAGTCCTGTATCGTTCCAGCGATAGAGGTGCAGGTGCTTCAGCAGGTGTTGTAATGCGTAAGTGTCTGGCCAGAGTTTTAGATTAAAATGTTTAATGACGTCTATGTATTGTGTTGCAGAGATAGCTAGTGAAATGAGCATGCTAACCAGCCTGCCCCGGCCCATCCTGTCTTATAAAACCACCTGTACCTCGAGAGGAGATAGTGAGTCACTGTGCCGGAATGGGGTGGGGGGGGCAGCTTTGGATGACGTAGGCTAATACAGTGTTTCCCACAGGATTTTGAGAGACTGTGTTGGGTGGGCGGAAACAAATTTTGAACATTTTAGAGTTAAAGTGGCAGTAAGCAGTATAATTTTGGCATCGTTGTACAAAAATTCCAAAATAACCTTTCAGCATACTGTAATTCAGGTGTTCTGAGAGATAACTAGACTTCTGCACCTCCTCATGACTCTGTTTTCAGGCTTTAGAAATCTATCACAGGTCATTTCAGAGAGAGAGCGTTCCTATGATTCTGAAAACATTTGAGGAGAGAAATAGGCATTAACGTAACATAATATTGATTCATATTTGATCAGCGCTGCCTAGTTTGACCGTTTGGTCGGAGTTCTCGAGTGATTGACAGCCGGCTGTCATAGATGGCAGATGCAAGATTTCACAAACCGGAGGAAAACAAGCAGTAAGAGCTGATCTGAGGTGTGCTGCTTACTGCTTGTTTTCCTCCGGTCTGTGAAATCTTGCAGATGCCGTTAGGAGCACCGGAGGACACCGGGGGACACAGAGGAACATGATTTTTTTTCAGGTTACCTGTCTCATGCACTACTGTCACGCTATAGCGACCATTTTATAAAAATATTTTTTTTAATCATATTTGCTCCAATCTCTCCTACTTCAGCTTTAAATACATCAATCTGGTGCACTTTGAGAGCAAAATTAAGAGGCTAGATCTATGAAGAACATGGTGCTCTAGTAAACAATGTAATCATACAGGTTGTATGGTTATGAATGCTGATGGCAAAAAAATGGTATGATTGGATAAAGATCCACCGCACACTCTGCTCCACCGGTTGCAAAATGTGGATAAATATATTTTTCAGTGCTGTTTTATTGGGCATCAACCTAACTTTTTTACGCACATATTGTTGAGAAAAAAAAGAGAGACTTGAAGCGTAAAGAAATACTTCGGTTCAGGTTGCAGTTACGTGAGACACAGCCGAGACGGAGCCGTGCAGACAGCACGATGGCTCAGAAGGAAGTGAAACCCTTTGCGCAGCAGCCTCGTCAACTCGCTACACAGGAAGTGATATCTAATGAGCTGGCTGAGTTAAACCCTCAAGTTCACATGTAAAAATGTCTAAACCAAATGGAATGTAACACTAATAAAGGAAAATAAATGTTAATCTTCTCAGATTAAGTTGTCGGTATATTTTGCCTCAAGCAGTGGAGGCTGGTCCATAGAGGCAGAGGAGGTTGCTCCTCCTCTATTTTTGAGAGGCATGAGGAAGATCAAAAAATTTAAAAATAGTAATTGATTGAATTACCAAATCTCATAATCATTTATAAAATATTTTTTCTTTCTTCTTTGGAAAAAATCCATTATTCAAATCCTGATTCAAATTCAACAGCTTCAACAGCGATGCCTGCAGATCAGAGGGGAAATGGCAGCCTGTGTGTGTGAAGTGGTTGTGGGCATCATGGGGGGTAGAGGAGGACAAGCACCCTCTGTCCTCCCTTAGGGTGGGACATCTTATATCAACTCAATGCATTTCATTTTTTTTCATGCTGATCTGTGATTGGCCAAAACACGATCGGCCAATCAACAATCAGAAGAATACAACATTGACAGCGGGTTGGTCCAATGATGATGTCCCAATGTCCTCTTCAGTCTCTACCGCTGTGTTGTACGTGATAAAATGGCAGTAAAGTATCAGACAGCAGCTTATTAGGAAATGAATTATAACGTACGAATTGTGAACTACTTTTAAACACATAACAAAACAAAACCTTTTTATTTAGGCCTGTTTATTGAGCTGTAGCTAGCTACTAGTGTTAGCTAACGCAACAGTTAGCTTGTTGTAGCAGCCCTGACAGACCCGTACAGCAGTCCGTCAGCCATACTGAGATCCAGTCCGGGTCACTTCTCAACCTGCAACCCGCTCCGTTGTGGCATGCTCCCCGGTCAGCACAGAAGAGATCATTAAAAAAAACCAAAGATCATCTTTGACTGTATAAGTTTCAAACCGATTCACTACAATATCCTAAAAATCATTCTAATCTTTCTGAAAAATACAATGTTTAGTTTTTGTTTAAACTTTAAGAGGAGTTATTGAAATAGTAAACGATAGAAAGATATGAATCGGTGAGAACTACTACACACGCCTGTCAGTATAACACAATATCATTCAGAGACTACGTTCATTTTCGGGAAGTGTACCTAATGAACTAGAAACTGAGCATGTACTCTACATGTACTACTTAATTAAGTGTCTCCCCTAAACTGAGTTCTTCTACTGGAACTCAGTTAGCTGGTGAAGGAAGGATGCCACTCTGTTGCTGATAACTGCTGTCTTCCTCTTCACCATCTCTCCTGTCTTGCGACTCACCCCGGTTGGTTTTAGCAGTGCATCTTATTCCTTCCTCAGGATTTATTCTCACAAACAATCTTTAGGCAAGATAAAAGCAATGGGAGAAAACATTTAATACACGATCAATATTATGATGCAGTTAATTACCAATGTATTACAAGTGTATTATATTGCAGTAACTCTTTCTATAACCAGTATTTTTGTGTAAATAGTTTTAATGTTACAGTATATGCACAGCACCCATTCATTCTCAATCATACGGTGACCATATTTTCAATCCCCCAAATCAGGACACGTATGTACCGCACTTTCATGCATGCACACATGTATGTATGCGCTAATATGCACGCACCATAGGCGTTTTCATCAGGATGGCTAACCTGTGGCGCGCTTAGGCACGGGGTGGGATCAGAGAGAAGGCGTTGTTATAGGTGCGTGCATTAGTGACATTCAGGATTTATCACATTCACTACAACCACAGACTATCCCCCTCATGATGCTCTGACAGTTTGGGAGTCCTGTAGAGAGTTTATTTCTCAGAGGAAGCTTATTGCTGTTTGGGACGACAGAAATTATTTTTCCAAAAACAATGTGCATATTTTGCAAATTCATCACATGCTGTTTATGCTGTTTCACCTGATAAAGTCACATTGTGTTTGTTGAAAGGCAGTAAAGAAATCAGGTCCAACATTAAGATAACAGTTTGTTATCCAAAGAAAATAAGATAATTTTCAATCAGGAAAAAAAAATATCCTGGTATCTCCAGATAACAAAACAATTCATTTGTGATCTTCCGTACTCACCATCAAAGTTTGAAACAAATAAAAAAAAAAATACTCAGATTACAATTTAATCAGCAGACATAAGAACATTACTTTAGCCAACATTACTGAGCCAATTGTATCTTGTATGTTCAGTTCGATCATCGGATGTACCATTGCGCTGGTATATTCTGGCCCATATGGTGGCAGAAGCCAAGAAACAGGCTCACAGGATTAACCCAGCCCTTACAATAATACACGGCTAATCAACTCCAATAGTCTATGATTATGGTTTTAGCTATAGTGAGAGACAAAGAGGTGAGAGAGCTAATTCAAGTCGGGAAAATGTTTGGCACTCGCCGTGTCTATTTAAGGGTCCTGCAGTAAATACCAGGCAAGGGAGTGTTAAGCCCCAGTATTGTATCTCCAACATGCACAGATGGTCTGAGTTCAGCTGTTCAGCTGCAGACATCACAAACACAGTCAGGCCCTTTGCAAATACAACATATAGGCCAACAACTGTGTAGTTTGGAGTAGGGATGTTGACGATTAATCGACGATCGATTAATCGGTCGTCAAGAATTTGATCGAGCGTGTGAAATTGAATCAATCTACTATCAAATAAAGATCTATATGTGGTTACATTCTAGATATCAGTAGAATGGAGTATTTTCAAAGCATGTTTCAATGACTCGCATTCGCAACCAGAGAGACGGCGGAGATGACCACGCCGAACCGACAGGATGAAGGCGATGTACCCAACAGAGACGCTCAGTCAGCAGCGTCGGGAGCAGCATCTGTGCATCATGCCTCCGCCATGGCTCCGACAAAGCTGGCACGCCAGTACGTCTAGGCCTCTACCTTTATATGTTTCATAGGCTATGTAATGCTGTCAGAGAATATGCAATATGTTGCTGTGGAAATAAGGCTTTGATTGAGGACAAAAACACATTTGGAATTATATTCAGGATTATAGTCGATTAATTGATTGTTAGTGTTACCGATGATCGATGAAGTAAAGTGCTTAAATATGCATCCCTTATTTGGAGTCAACATGCTACATAATGAATAGTATAAAATAAAACAGGAAAGACATCTGCGCACATGGTCTCTGTTTTAGGAGTCATTGATATCTGATCAGCTAGATCAGGGGTCAGCAACCTTTACTATCAAAAGAGCCATTTTAGGCAAAAAAACCCAAAACAAACTTGTAAAATGACTACTACTATACATACATATATATATACTAATATTATGACTTTATTCTCATAATACTACGACTTTTTTTCTCATCAAATCATAACAGAAGTTATCTCATGATGCTTTTCATGTAGAGCAGGTCTAGACCGTATACTCTATAATGTAGAGACCCAACAAGAGATCCCCCATGAGCAACAGAGGCAAGAAAAAAAATCCCCTTTAGCAGGTAGAAACCTTGGACAGAACCAGAACCAGAACCAGGCTCTGGATTGACGGACATCTGCCTCGACTGGTTGGGTAGAGAGGGGGGGGGGGGGGAGAGATGCACAGTAACCACAATAATATCACAGCTATAATTGTAATACAAATAGGACTAATAACAAAAATCAATAGCAGTGGATGTAATAGAGTGATAATAGAAATATCAGTAATAATAATAGAAATATGACCACTACTACTAATAATAGCAGTAATAGTAGCAGTGGTCATAACAGAAATAGGGCTGATAATAATGATAATAGCAGTGGGTGTTAAGCAGGCAGCAGACACAACCCCGATCCAGGTGTAACCCCAATCCATGGATACCTGCGAGATGTGAAAGCACAAAGACTCCGGGGGAAGAAATCAAGTTAGTAACATGCATGAATGGGACATGAATTCAAATTCAAAGAGAGGGAGAGAAGGAGAGAGCAGCTCAGTGTATCATAGGAAGTCCCCCGGCAGTCTAGGTCTATAGCAGCAGAACTAGGGAGTGGTCCAAGGCAGCCTGAGCCAGCCTTGGGCCAGCCCTAACTATAAGCGTTATCAAAGAGGAAAGTCTTCAGCCTCCTCTTAAATGTGGAGAGGGTGTCTGCCTCGCGGACTGAAACTGGGAGCTGGTTCCACAGAAGAGGAGCTTGATAGCTGAAGGCTCAGGCTCCCATTCTACTGCTGGAGACTCTAGGAACCTCAAGTAACCCTGCTGCATTCTGGGAGCGCACTGCTCTAGTGGGGTAACAGGGTACTATGAGCTCTTTAAGATATTTATTGGACAGCTACATTGCTTGTTACTGTGCAGATTCAGATATTACATACAAAACATATGACCAGTTGAATAGGATGCATTGTTACGGAATAATCTACCCAAAGTATATAAAGTACTTAGAATAAGCTCTCTATCAACCAGTAACAACATTAAAGTGCTGATAACATCAGTAGCCTGTAACAATCCAATAATATAATATGTAATAATGCATGATGAAATATTAATGATGAAATATTATTAAATTAACGCTATCTGTTTCCAGTCTAGCTAATTGGAGTTCAAGTACCTCCGGGTCTTGTTCACGAGTGAGGGGACTATGGAACGTGAGATTGGCCGGAGAATCGGAACAGCGGGGGCGGTATTGCATTCGCTTTACCGCACCGTTGTGACGAAAAAAGAGCTGAGCCGGAAGTCAATGCTCTCGATCTACCGGTCAATCTCCGTTCCTACTCTCACCTATGGTCATGAGGGCTGGGTCATGACCGAAAGAACTAGATCGCGGGTACAAGCGGCCAAAATGGGTTTTCTCAGGAGGGTGGCTGGTGTCTCCCTTAGAGAAAGGGTGAGAAGATCAGTCATCCGTGAGGGACTCGGAGTAGAGCCGCTACTCCTTTGCATTGAAAGGAGCCAGCTGAGGTGGTTCGGGCATCTAGTAAGGATGCCCCCTGGGCGCCTCCTTAGGGAGGTGTTCCAGGCACGACCAGCTGGGAGGAGGCCACGGGGAAGACCCAGGACTAGGTGGAGAGATTATATCTCCACACTGGCCTGGGAACACCTCGGGATCCCCCAGTCAGAGCTGGTTAATGTGGCCCGGGAAAGGGAAGTTTGGGGTCACCTGCTGGAGCTGTTGCCCCCGCGACCCGACCCCGGATAAGCGGTTGAAGATGAGTGAGAGTGAGTGATGGATTTTCTGGAAACTCGGAAAAAAAAAGAAACTGAACTGGAAGTGATGTGGCATCGTTTGCATTGTGACAATAATACCGCCATCACTTTACATAATATATGATTCAATCAGGAGTCATTAGCCACAAGAATACATTAGATAAGACTACAGTGTAGGGCTGTCAAAGTTAATGATAATTACGCGTTAACACAAAATTGTTTTAACGCCACTCTTTTTTTAACGCAGACGATCTTTCGGAGGTTGTAGCGGGCTCACTCTTAAAGCTAGAGTGAAGATACTGGTATCAAATGAAACGAGTAATCCATTGATACCAACCATATCATGCAGGTTAAATAACGCTCCAAACTTACGCTACATTTAGGTGAAGAAAAACTGTCATGGCCATTTTCAGAAGGGTTTCTTGACCTCCGACCTCCAGATATGTGAATGAAAAGCTTCTGACTTCATAAAGGAAGTCCTCATTATTAATTTGTATTTTTCCAGAGACTCTGGCTGAGTGTTCCTGTGGTTCAGCGGCTCCTTCACGACGGAGAAGAAATGCTGGTTCCCGACCAGGTCAGATGGATGACGGACCGCAAGATGGACGGAACAGAAGTGAACGCCTGTGTTTAAGTGGAAGTAAAGTGCACATTAACCCTCTGAGACCCGCGGGATCGCCCAACTTTACTGTCTTTCAAAGGCTCTAGCAGGTTCAGTTTTAGGGCTAGAGTGAAGCTACATATCATATATCATATGCAACTAAAAAAACCTAATGAATCCATCGGTACCAACAATGTCATTCTAGCTTGTTGCGAAGGAGGTTAATTAAGGCTCCAAAGTTGGTTTAAATTTAAGCGAGGAAAAACTGTCATGGCCATGACCTCCAGATATGTGAATGAAAATGGGTTCTATGGGTACCAACGAGTCTCCCCTTTACAGCCATGTCCACTTTATGATAATCAAAAGCAGTTTGGGGCAAGTCATAGTCAAGTCAGCACACGGACACACTGACAGCTGTTGTTGCCTTTTGGGCTGCAGTTTGCCATGTTATGATTTGAACATATTTCTTATGCTAAATGCAGTACCTGTGAGGGTTTCTGGACAATATCTGTCATTGTTTTGTGTTGTTAATTGACTTATAATAATAAATATATACATACATTTGCATAAAACAGCATATTTGTCCACTCCCATGTTGATAAGAGTATTACATACTTGACAAATCTCCCTTTTAAGGTACATTTTGAACAGTTAAAAGATGTGGGATTAATTTGCGATTAATCGCGAATAATCCCGGACAACTATGCGATTAATCGTGATTAATCATGGGGCAACCATGCGATTAATTCAATATTTCAATCGATTGACAGCCCTACTACAATGACATGAACAAAGAAGCCTTTAGGCCGTGTTGGCAAGTAGTTTTTGAAGATCATCACCTCCTTCTGCACCTCATCAAACAATCAGACATCAGCATATCAGACTGAGCAGCGGTAGTCTATGAATATAGTGATTGTTTCATTGTTAGTTTGATGAAAGGAAGAGGCCATGCAGCACCAGCAAGTCATTGTTCTACGAGAGACATCGAATACAGAACGTTTGCCATGATGCAGCTATATGCTTCAGATCTGCTGTGCCAAAGTAATGTGGCCCCTGATTTGCATTATCTTGGATCTAGCCTGAGTGCAGCTGCTGCTTGGGTTATGTAATATGATGCTCCATATGTTCCACATGACTAATTACACTATACAAAAGGAGGAGGGTAGAGGGAGCGTTAGGCTAAGGAGAAAGGGGAGGAGGAGGAGGAGGAGGAGAAGGAGGAGGGTGGATACATTTGGGGAGCTGAGGATGAGAAAGAGGGGTGATGAAATATAAAGAATGCTATCATTAGTTCCTGTTCCTTCAGTTTATATCAACAAGTGTGATCAGCCTTGCAGCCTGTGTCTCCTTCGTCTCCATCCCCGCTGTTCTCCAATCAGTCCAAATTGATTGTGATAGCTGCAGGCTTTGACCTACTTTAAAGAACAATAGCTCCCCATGGCTGCTTGGGACATTCTGATGGTTTGGTTTTGGAGGTCACCCAGGCTTGGACAGCGCAGAGCTGCTAGGAAAAGGTGGGGTTGCAGCCTAACCCCTTCATCCTTTTCAGAAGTGCACTACCATCCTCTTTGACCCCACGTGACAAAGACTCTAAAGGGTCAAAACAAGCAGCTCCCGGGACTGTCCAGACACCAGATGCCTCCGAACTTCTACCCCATGTACAGTGACAACAGCCACACAGCTGTGGATGTCTTCATCTGTATGGTCTCCATACCGGACCCGCATTTCTTCAAGTAGAGCTGCAGACATACGGGAGGCTATATGATTGTTTCTCTGTGCCCCTGATAAGTCCTCCAACCCAAATGAAAAAGGTTGGTGGGCAGAACCTTTAAAAATGACACATATAACTAGGGTATCGGGTCCGATACTGTGCTCATGTACTGGTACTCGCAAAACAACTCCGAAACAACAGCACCGATACAACGGCACCGATACCACTTTACAGCAGCATGACGTTAACCTCTCGTCACCATCTGTCGGGTCCTCACGCTCCACCTCCCCGACGGTGCGGGCGAGACGGGCCGGTGGTGCGCCCGACCCCGTTGGGGCAGGATCCCACCTCAGCCGGCGCGCGCCGCCACGGGGTTTTGCTTGCGCCCTCTGACTCGTGCATGCGTTAGACTCCTTGGTCTGTGTGGTTCAATACGGGTCAGGTGGGTTGCTGCCATCGCTGCAGACCCCTGGCGCCTTTTACGTGGGCCGAACCCCGCCCTCGGGGCACGACGCGGTTGGGGCGCACTGAGGACAGTCCGCCCCGGACGACAGTTGCATCGGGAGCAGGGGGCCCTCTCGGGCGGGGAGAGAGGGCGCATCGAGCCCTTTGTCCACGGTGCGGTGAGGTCCGGGCGGGGAGCGCTGTAAAGCTGCGGCCGTGAGCCACCTTCGCCCCGAGCATTTCCAAACCGACCTAGAGCCGGTGGCGGCGCACCGCCTCTTATGCGGGACTCCCCAGCCTGCCGTGTGTCGCTCACACCCTCCAGCTGGCTGTTAACGAGGGTCTTTTGGCACAGAGAAGTACTCGTATCGGTACTCGGTATCGGCGAGTACCCAAATGTAAGTACTTGTACTCGGTCTGAAAAAAAAGTGGTATCGGTGCATCCCTACCTATTACTATTCAATAACTACCTTTCTTGTTTCACCAGTTCAAGTGACAAAAAGATGACCATGGACGTATTAAGATAACCAGAGATCCCTTTACCGATGGTGATGGTGCCCCCTTCACTCCTTTTGTTGCTCCAAAGTTTTTCAGGCTTCCATGTTTTTCAGCTGAGCCGATTGAGAGCATACATGTTCCAGACTTGGTCTGGCCGAGCCAGCTGACTGCCTGTTGGCTCCACACACACACACAATGACTTGAAATAATTTAGTGATATGGCTCTTCAAGCCTTTTCAAATGCAGGGCCCTAATAGATCAAATTCTGAAAGTCATTTCCAAAAAAATTGACTGATTTGACAGATTGTTTGTTGGGGACTAAATGTGACCATCTGGGGGTCCCTGTGTGTCTGTTTGTTGTGTATGTGACATAAAAAACATTTAAGAGGTCCTGATACACAGAGGCTGTGGCCCCGTGTGCCATTATCTGGTTAACCTACAGATCCCACATCCTCAGCTGTATATCAGCAGGAAACTGCCTCCAAACAGACCCTGCTTTCTGCCTCTATGAGACTGAGACAATGAGTCACATTCTGGCACTCGACCAGCTACACACTGTTGAGACCAAAGCATGAAAGTAGGAGCTCAGGAACTGACACACACACACACAGAGACACGGGATGCCTAGGGGGGACACTTTGGACCGGATGGTCAGAAGAGACGCCCTGCATAAGAATGGAAATAGAGAGAAGAAAAAAGGAAAAACAACCATGGCAACGCTAAACCAGTGCAGAAGAGAATAAACAGACAAAACAGCCACAGGCAATAATAAACATGCAATCAATGAAAAGGGATTGTGTTGCAGAGATAAGGTTATTACTCATTATTTATTTTTTGGGCTTCCACCACACCGACTGAGATAATATGATAAACATTTCCAAAAGGAATTCTTTCATGCTTTGGAGAAGCCATTGGAACGCTATCTGACACACCATACACCAGGGGACGGCAACCTTTACTATCAAAAGAGACATTTTAGGCAAAAAAACCAAAAAAAACGCAAAACATTTGCAGTGAGGTAGGGGCCACATTGGAGGGGAAAAAAAATCGGAGATTTGGAGAATAAAGTCATAACTTTACGAGAAAAAAAGTCATATTACCAAATAAAGTCATAACTTTGAGAAAAAGTCATAATATTACCAGAATAAAGTCATAACTTTACGAGAAAAAAGTCATAATATTACCAGAATAAAGTCATAACTTTACGAGGAAAAAAAGTCGTAATATAACGAGAATAAAGTCATAACTTTACGAGAAAAAAGTCATAATATTACCAGAATAAAGTCATAACTTTACGAGAAAAAGTCATAATATTACCAGAATAAAGTCATAACTTTACGAGAAAAAAGGAAAATAACTTGTAAAATTACTAATACTATACTACTAGACATATATATATATATATTATGACTTAATTCTCATAATATTACAACTTTTCTTCTTGTAATATTCCGACTTTATTCTTGAAAATCTCAGATTTATTTTATTTTCCTCAATGTGGCCCTAATACTCCACCGTACCATCGTACCATAGACCTACATCAATGATAAATAAAAAATAAAAAAACAAAAAACAAAAAAACAGTTATTCATTTCCACTAATTTTTAAAAAAATCCACGGGAAGCCAGTGGAGAGGAGTTAAAGAGCCGCATGTGGCTCCGGAGCAGCAGGTTGCAGACCCCTGCCATACACAAACAGAGCACACATGAACCATAAAGCTGTAGTTCAGCTAACACATGACCAACCATCTACTGTCTCCCATCTGTCTGTGTGTAGAGTTGGGAGCACATACAGTAAGTGGCTGCTGAGCCTCACTATATTTCCACTTGGACTTTTGTGTAACATCACAGCTGTGCTTGCTAGTTGTCATCACTGAATTTTTTTCCAGAGGCCTGTACTACGAAGCAGGATTTGGCGTTAGCGAGGTAACTTCAGGGTTAACCTTTCAGGGTTTTCAGTCCTACGAAGATGGATCACTTCTTACCGGGGTAGATCGCCATGGTAACTGATGCTGAACAGCTCCGGAGCAGGTTATGTTCCAAATAAGAGATCAACTCGTATAAAAGCACCTCCTACTGACCAATCAGAGCTCGTTCGTTCGTTCGTTAGTTAAGCCAGATAACGAGAAGATACCCTGGGTATGTTGAACTCGCTTCGTAGTACAGGCCTCTGGAGGGGACTTTGTCTTCCTCTGCTGACATCCTCATTGTGTCTAACTTGAGAAGCTTCAGCATGATTGACCAGCTCTGGAAATGAGGAGATAAGATAACATGGGATGATCTCCAAGAAAAACATTGGCACCACCTAATAACAATTTGATCAAAAGTTTTAGCTGAAGATAGCAAACACTGGGCCCCTGTGACAACCCCTCATACAAACATCCGTTCTTTAGTGTACTGTGTACAAGTAGTAGTGCTCTGGGGGTGTTTGGTCATGCTGACTATCGTGAACAGGTGACAAACCTCACACAGAAAGAAGTAAGAGGTAAGAAGCTAAAATAAGAATATGAAAATGTTCTTGCATGAAGCCCATTATCATGATTTTTATCTTCCTCAGTCAGCATCCAATGCAGAAGTGTGTCAAGGTTGTAACGTGTTGCAATCAGCAGTATCCGCTGATCCGATCCTTTTCTGTCTTCTGCAGCGCCTGCATATTGAGCATAATACGTTTTCTCACTTTGCGACATGTTTCCGTGGCTGCATTGCATTGTCTATTGAAGCTGTACGGTCGGCGGACACGTGTGTCTTTGGTGTTTTCTTGGGGAGACTGACAGCAAAACCTGGTATTTATCTTGAGACGGTTAAACCATCTATACTATGTTTTTATATCCACACTATACTCGATGTGTATCTGGCTCTTTACTAGGTAGTAGATGTGAAGAACTGGGCACCTTTCAACCAAGTACAATGAATTGTCTCTTTTGTTAACTCCACAATGGTGATGCAATAAGGAAGTGACGAGTCTGTCTGCTGAGTGAGACACACACACACACACACACACACACACACACAAACACACACGCTCACACACTCCTTTGCCTCCTCCTCCACTTCCCTCTCCGTCCATGCTGCCTTTTCATGAATGGAGCTGCAGAGTGGAAGCCTCTCATTGGCTGAGTGGCGGACCAATCAGAGCAGAGCCTCGGATGGGTCTTCAGGCCATTCACAGAAGTTCCTGACTCTCCCTCACTCTCCCTCTCTCCCTCTCTCCCTCCTTCTGTCTCTCTCTCTCCCTCTGTCTCTCTCTCCCTCTCTCCCTCCTTCTGTCTCTCTCTCTCCCTCTGTCTCTCTCTCTCCCTCTCTCCCTCCTTCTGTCTCTCTCTCTCCCTCTGTCTCTCTCTCTCCCTCTCTCCCTCCTTCTGTCTCTCTCTCTCCCTCTGTCTCTCTCTCTCCCTCCTTCTGTCTCTCTCTCTCCCTCTGTCTCTCTCTCTCCCTCTCTCCCTCCTTCCGTCTCTCTCTCCCTCCTTCTGTCTCTCTCTCTCTCCCTCTGTCTCTCTCTCTCTCCCTCTGTCTCTCTCTTTCCCTCTCTCCCTCCTTCTGTCTCTCTCTCTCTCTCTCTGTGTCTCTCTCTCTCTCCCTCTGTCTCTCTCTCTGTCTGTCTCTCAATTCAATTCAATTCAATATTTTTTATTGGCATGACTGTCAGGTGAACAATATTGCCAAAGCATCAATTCAATAATGAGAAAAAAAAGAAGAACAAAATAAAAACAAAAACATATACAATTAATTAAGCAAATTACAATATACAGATATTTAAAAAGAACATGAAAATGGTAGAAAACAATACAGAAATAATGTGTTACATCTATGTG
>CAKAKR010036625.1:26474-44579 GCA_916700685.1 Adelosebastes latens
CTTTTTTCTATTAATTCTTTGTTTATTTAATTTATTATTATTATTACTTTATTTTTTGTATTAATATTATAAATTCTTTTTTATTATTCTATTCTTTTATTATTATTATTATTATTATTATTATTATTATTATTATTATTCTCTTTTTTTTCTTTTCTTAATTTTATTTCAATTTTGAATGCTGTAGTTGTTTTCCCTAGTGTACTTATTGTGTTCATCTCTAAGCTCAACTACTTAAAAAATGGTTTATAAACAATTGTAATTATGAACTGTAAATTGCATATATGAAAACAACCTCGAAAAAAGTAAAAAAATAAAGTATGAAAAAAAAGGGGCTCTGGTTAAAGTCCCGCTTTCAGTATGTAGCTCAAATGGATGTCCCATCACACTTTCGACTTTGGTCCGGAGCGTAAAAATGGACAGAAAAGGTTCATTCACAGTCTTAGGTCTGACACTGGGCAAGTGCTGACTGATCACACTGCAATCCACAAACATGCTGTCAGCTTTTACAGTAACCTGTTTAAATGTAAGCACAGAGAGGAGCAGTCAGTGTCTCAGAGCTTGTAAACTGGTCTTCCTCAGGCTGAGCAGCAGAGTGATGTAGAGTTGGAAGCAGCTCTCTCTCTCTCTGATGAACTCTATGCTACTCTGCAGAGCATGCAGATTGGGAAAGCTCCCGGAATAGATGGTCTACCTGTTGACTTCATAAGTCTTTGTGCTCGGTGGTGGTGGTGGTGGTGGTGGGGGGGGGATCTGCTGGCAGTAGTGAGTGACGGTCTCGCCGGAGGGCGTCTGCCGCTGTGCTGCAGGAGGGTGGTCCTTACCTTACTGCCTAAGAAAGGTGACCTGGGGCCTGTGTCTCTGCTCTGCTCTGATTATAAGCTCCTCTCCAAGGTGTTGGCAACCAGGCTGAGCAGAGTGATGGAGCAAGTGATTCAGTGTGATCAGACCTACTGTGTACCGGGCAGGCTGATTTCTGATAATATTATTTTGATTCGAGACCTTTTAGAGATCTGTAAGCTGTTTGGCCTCAAAGCTGGTATCATATCAATTGATCAGGAAAAAGCTTTTGATCGTGTCGAGCATTAATATTTATGGCTCGCATTGAGCCAGATGCCTCCCTGCTCGTACTCTACCTTTGGCGTGCACCAGCCTGAACTCAAAGTGCGTCGCCGCCGCAAGATTACTGGAGAATGGAAGAGAAAACTCAGCCCTGCAGTAGCACTGCCGCGGTTACTTGTCATGAGGTAGCGTTGTTGATTTGAGGTCCTCTCTCCGCTCTGTGTCTGTGAAGTAGTTACGATGCGGCGGAGCTCTTGAATGTGTGTGGGGGGCGTTGCCTTGGAAGGAACCCCGAGGGGAGGGGGTGGGTTTAGACGGAGCTCCTGAGGCGATGCTACATTCAAATTATGCTAGCTTTCCAACATCGTCGGCCCTATCTTTAAGGTTTTGTATTGTGACATTCAGAGCGTCCTGAAAATCAATGGTGGTTTGAGCGCTCCTTTTCAAGTTCAAAGGGGAGTTAGACAAGGCTGCGCCCTCTCGGGCATGTTATATTCTTTAGCAATCGAGCCTTTGTTGCACACATTTAGATCTGACCTTCAGGGGCTGACTATTCCAGGTTGTAATGCACCTTTAAAATTGTCAGCCTATATGCAGATGATGTGGTCGTCCTGGTGGACAGCCAGCAGGATATTGACATGTCGGTTAAAAAGATGTTGTCCAGTTTGGTTCAATATCTTCAGCCAAAGTTAACTGGGACAAAAATGAAGCTCTCAGTGTCGGTGGACTGGAGGAGAAGCTCAGTTTGCCTGGGGGGGAGGCTAAAATATTTAGGAGTGTTTTTGGGTGATCAAAACGAAGAAGGAAAGCTGCTGTCCTTTGACTCTCCGAGCCTGTTTTTTTTTGAGGGAGTAAAGGGGAGGTCCTACATGCAGCGCTAGTGAAGGCTAAGTACATTTCAGCAATAAGGGAGGTCAGGGAGCATCAGTGGCAGGGTCACCTGGGGGTGTAGACAATGGCAGGGTTTAGGTGGACGGTGCTGTATAAGCTCAGACAGAGAGAGAGACAGAGACAGAGAGAGAGAGAGAGAGACTTTAACCTCCTTTATTAAAATATGTCTACAACGTACTTATCACAGTGCTGTATAATAATAATAATAATAATAATAATAATACATTTTATTTATATAGCGCTTTTCTGGATACTCAAAGACACTTTACACAGATAAAATGATCATAAAACAAGGACATCATAAAAATATAAAACACACACTATTAATTACACATTAAAAGCAGTTATAAAAAAGGTGAATTTTGATTAGTGATTTGAATGTGGACAGGTTGGTGCAGTCTCTGATGTGTTTGGGGAGTGAGTTCCAGAGGGAGGGGGCGGCTATGGAGAATGCTCTGTCGCCCCAGACATACAGTCACCACAGTGTCTTTCTCTCTCTCTCTCTCCCTCTCTCAGTCATACAGGTACAACGTGTTTGTTCCTTCTCGTGTAAAGTTGATCAGTGTCTCTCTGGGACAGTATGGAATCATCATTCCTGTACACAGGTTTATCCGCATGCATTTCAATTTCCATACAAAAAGACATTCTCTATTGATGGTAGTAGGTATGCAAAGGCTGGTTGGCCCACCTCACCTATAGCAGTAGAATTCTGCTCTACTACATTTTAACAACATCATCATTTGACAGCTAGTTTCCATTAAGTTCAGTTGGATCCCTAGTGTTACAAGAGCCTACATTTGACCAGGTTGGATTGACACACACTCTATGCTGCCAGGGGTCACGTGACACTGGCCTTGCAGGTTGTAGTGATGTTAATACTGCACTTAAGACTTGAGACAGACTTTGGTTGCCGGGAGATAAAAAGTGCAAAGAAGCCAAACCCATTAGTAACAGGTCAGGACCTCTAAGTTGCCCTGTTATCATGTTCTAGTTGCTGTCCCACCTCAGTTAAGTAGAAATTCTTTATCGACAGTAAGCTTATCCAGCTGGGCAGGGACGATGTGTGGGAGCCACCACAGATAACACACAGCTTTTACAGTTGGACAACAGGCGTGGTCATTGATGGAGAGACATTTTGTGCCAGATCTCATTGGACAGAGAGTTGCTGTGAGCTCATTTCAAACAATGCAGTGGTGATGTCCAGTGCTTTGAGTCTGCAGTCAAAGAATTAATTTACTTGAAATTGATTGATTGATTTACTTTAATTGAAGCAGGTGACAGCAGCTGTCAGCGATGAAGCATTTAGTGTCAGTTATTAAAATACACATGCTGCTCTCTAGGATGTAGTTAACATCTGTTTTATCTCCAGTGAATTTGAATGTCGGTTCAGTCTAATCCAGAGGTCATTTTGTTAGCCACCAACAATGTGGGTTGTATTTCACTTCCTGCACTGATAAATGGAAAAGGTTACAAGTATAGATTATTAGAGATAAGAGATGTTTTAATCTAATATTTCAGTTTCTTTTAGTCTGACAAGACACAACTGCTGTTACAGGATATTTTAGTTCCTAGTCAGTGTGTTACCTACATTAGATCGAGTTTGGAGTTTGGAGATTGGATACTGTATATATTGTGATGTTTTAATTTTGTCTAATGTTTTATTGCACTTTATGTTCTGTGTTCTAATATCTTGTATGGCCTTGCCTTCTGTCGCTGGCTCTTGGCCAGGTCGTCATTGTAAATGAGAATTGGTTCTCAATTGACAAATCTGTTTAAATAAAGGTAAATATTATATGGAAAAGGAGTAGCAGCACGGGAGCAAAGCAATGTACTGCTGTGGACAGGGGGCAGCAGCTATATGCAATTTAGACACCTAAAAAAAATCATTATCAATTTAAAGGGACTGTTTGTAACTTTTTAAGCGTATAAATGTACCGGGTCGGGACACATGCGCGCTCGCATATGCGCGCTCGCGTGTGGCCGGAGTCTCTGCTCCTCTGCCTGCTTGCCTTCACTCACGAGAAACGTTATCGCCTCCGACCGGATGCCGGTGTCTCCCTCCGGGCGCAGTCAGGAGATGATAATGTTTCTCTTCCTGCTTCAGCCCCGCTGCTTTAGCCAGCAGAAAAAGCCAACACTAGGATCAGCAGTGATTCATGGAGAGACCTTCTTCTAGTCAGCTAAAATTACTGCCAAGCAGCTGGAATATAGAGTGATATTGTGGTTTTAGCTGACATGTGTCGCCTCACTGTTTTGAGCGATGCTCGTTCATGTCTATTTAGAGCGTGCAAGCGCGAGCCCAACGCTGACTTTCGTTGACTTCACGGCCACAGGTGTCGCTGTTAACAAGCATTTCTGAAAGTTACAAATAGTCCCTTTAAGTGTACACTACTTTATTTTGAATATTTTCCGATGGGGAACTGAAATGAAAGTGAAACTTCCTACCTCTGCCAAGGCCAAATGTTTTCACCGGCGTTGGTTTTTGGTTTGTTTGTCTGTCTGTCTGTTAGCAGGATTACTTCAAAAGTCCGTGATGGATTTGAATGACATTCTTTGGAGGGGTGGGGTGTGGCACAATGAAAAATCCATTAGATTTTGGTGGCAATCCGGATCATGATCCGGATTCAGGAATATTTTTCAGGATTCCGATCAGCCAGAACATTAAGACCTCAGGGTATAACACATGCGCAGTGTAACTGATGACGCGTTGATGACGCATGACCCCGCATCTTTCCTTCAGAGAGAGAGACAGAGAGAGAGCAGGGGGAACTGTAGATTCTGCGTTTTTTCACTAAATTACAGAAATTGAGTTCGACAACGGTTTAGGTGAGTTTTACTTTGTTTCTGTCCAGTTTGAATAAAGTGTTTTACGCTGCTCCGCTACGTATGGGGGATGGGGGGGAGCAATCGTACTCGGGCACCTTGGCGGAGGTCTGCGCTCTCTGAGTGCAGTTTTTACTGTTTTTGTTAATGGAGTCTGGCTGTTTGAAGAGAGTATAGATAAGTTTGACACTCAGTTCAGTTCCCCATCGGAAAATATTATAAATATAGCGTACACTTAAACTGATATTGATTTTATTTTTTTAAAACAGCAGTACATGGCTTAACTTCCATGCAGGTACTCGGATAATGGATAAGTACCTCATTCAACCCCCCTTCAAAACACCAAACTATCCCTTTAATAGGATGCTATTCTGTGCAGTCACCATGATCCAGTTCTGTCATTCGTCCGTGATAGAGAGTGATGATTGCGGTGAGCAGAAGCTTGCAGTGGAGAAGGCGTTGCTAGATGTGTGTTACTGTAAAATGGAAGATGATTGATCTCTCTACCAGCATCAGAAACACAAGCGGCCCAAGCTGACCAGTCACACTAAGTGCTGACATGTAGTTTCATTTTTGAGGAGGTACTATAAACCCAGGCTGAATGTTTAACACCTTTTTTTCCATTTAATTTCACATTTCTATTCCATGTGCTTGAAGTCACGTTTTGGTTGTGTTGTGTTTCTTGTGTTTGTTTTATCCTCAAACAGAATTCATTTTCTTTGCTAAATACTTACACACTTACAAGGATCCACCTCGCCCAATGTCTGTTAAAAAAGTTTTGGTGTGTTATCCAAGACACATAATTGAGTGTCAAGATAGTAACACAACAAAGATTTGCTCGTCTTAATTTCATCTACATAGTTAGATCTATGATTGTTCCTGGACCGATCAGTTATTTCAGTTTCACAAACTACTTTGGAGCAATAAAACAGTCAGTGGCTGAGTATTGTGATTCCAACCACATAAAGGACCAACTAACATTGATCTCAGTTATGAAACAGTGATGCGGCCACACTAACTGATTTAAATCATGTGTGACAAAACCCCCAAACCCACTTCCCAACCCCCAGCCTGCGTAGACCCCTACCGTGAGTATAGAGAGACGAGGACCACCCGGCAGGGGTCCTTAATACTCAACACACATGCTTAGGGTTGGCTTATGTTTGAACAGAATGACTTCATAAAATGTTTTGTAATGTAATGTTTAATGTTAGATAGATAGATAGATAGATAGATAGATAGATAGATAGATAGATAGATAGATAGATAGATTGTTGGAAGACCTTGACAGTTGTTCACATGAAAAGTGACAGAAATAGCTGTGTAAAGAATGAAAAAAGAGCTGGCTCCTTTCTCACCTCCACACAGCCGACCAGTCACTGAGTAAAGTGGGTGTGAATGTCGGACTGTTGGTCTCGGAAAATTAAAGAAGTTGTTACTGCTGCGTGTCCCTCGTGTGTGTCGTCCACACCGGAAGCGTTTCTGCTGCTGCTGCTGCCAGCCCTTTCTTTACTTTCATAATGGCTATTTCATTTCATTATAAATATCATTTATATTTATTTTAGACAGAGAAAGGTTAAGAAGTAATGTGGTAATTTGTAAATAATAGTAATAATCCACCATTAAAACCCCATACTTTATTTAATCATGGAGCCCTACAAGTCACTGCATGTTCTACAAAACTTTCCTGTAAATATTTCAGAATAAAAGCCTCATGTTAACAAATGAAAGAATTCTGTCAACAGAAGAAACGCTTGAGGGCTTTTATTTTGAAATGAAAGCAGGAAGTGTTGATTTAAGAAAATAAATCTTTACTCTTTTTCCTGTCCATGACATATTCTACAGATACAGACATTGAAAGTGTAGTAATGTTGCTGGTATGATGTCAATATACTGTCAAAAGATAATTTTCATTCGTCCTTTGCTGCTGTGAACGATGCTGCTCGCGGTAAAATATAAGCGATATAAAAAAACAACATGTTCTGCAGCCGCCGCGCGCTGCTGACGCGGGCGGTCTGGACAGAACAGAATAGGGCGTTATACTATCAAACTATAATGAGCAAAATGATGGTGTGTTTGAGTTGAGTTGAGTTGGGCTCAATTGTTGGCCCAGTGGAACCAGAACTGACCAGAGAAAACTGTCACCACAAGACAGATGTGTCAGAGGTTATCTGCAGGGTGACTGTGTGTGTGTGTGTGTGTGTGTGTGTGTGCCTGGGTTATGTGAAAATTGTTCACAGCTGAACTGTTATCTGGGAGCTCCGCTCCATGCACTGACAGACTTGTTACAGTTTATAACTACTGTGTTCTCATCTCTAGTTATTTCTCCAGGGTCAGTGAACATCAGTCAACATTTACGTTACAAATTTTCATGAAGAAGCAGACACTGTAACTGCAACACATGAAGGTCAATAGAACTGTATGTCCAGACTAGAACTTTGAACAATCCACCATGACTGAACACTAGCTTGCCAAGCTAATGCAAAGCATTAACTACACTCTGACTCTGGCCCTGTTCAAGTGGACAGCTCTATAAGTACAGGTGTAAACGCACTCAAGACGCATAGAGGACGCATTGAGATCGGATCTGTCAGACCACATTCGGAGGTGGTCTGGGACTCATATGAACACATTCTTTTAGCAGTTTGTACGTGAATGTGTCCTGGGCCACATTAAGGAGGGTCAGCAGGGTCTCTGCGCTCCTCATATGAATAGACAGGCAGATACGAGCCTCGCGGCATGCAAACGGCCTCCGTGCTCTACTGTATCCTGTCGGTACATCTGTATTTTATTAAAATATATCTTATCTATTGGCTACATATCTACAGACTATCAGACTGGGAACAGGAAGTGCATTATTATCGTACTGTTATATTATAATATCATACTGTCGGAGATGTGCCTGTGATTTTATTCCGGTGCTCTGCACGGAGCTGACACCCGACCGCCCGCTCGCTCGTTCTCATCCCCGGCTCTCTGAAGCTCTGTATGGCACTGTTTCCTGGCAAAGACAACGGTGCCAGCGGCACAGAAGTCCCCGGGGACCGCCGGTATAATAACCTTTTATTTTGATGTCCATAATATGTACTAGAACTCACAAATATGTAGGATAAGACTACTAACATTCATGTAATATTAGGTCACAACGGCTGCTGTATTAGCCGTGTGATTACTACGTGTTTATTTGCATATAGAGCGGGGAAGTGAGCTCTGATCACAAGTGATCACTGGAGACGTATTCTAACACGTCAGGTGTGAACAGACTTATTTGGAGCTGTCTACTTGTGATCCCATCCCGTAGGACACATGTTAATGCCAGGTCTGAACAGGACCTGACCTCCATCTGTATCCAAGTGTGTCATGTGTTGCAATACCCAGCGGGACGTGGGAAAGAGACAAAGTTTATTCATACAGCACTTATCAAATTCAGTGATTACAAAGTGGTTTTGTAATAATGGGATTGCATTAATAATTTGAAATTAGGGGTGACCTGAGCTGTTGTTGGTTGTTCACTTGTAACGGCAAGTAGTCCCTGAAATCATCCAAAGCAACTAAACAGAGAAGGCAGCAGGACATCTCTGCAGAGCTACTGTATACTGTAGCTTGTGATGTAAAGTTGAAAGGATGGTGCTGTGGCAGCAGTGTGGACAGGCCTGGGTTCCAACTGATCACACTATTGCAGATAGTGTCAACTTGCTGTCTGATTTCTTGACTGAATTTTCAGTCAAATCTGGTTTCTGGTGTGCATGTAAACACATAATGGTGTATGCTAATGTGTTAGCATGTTGCACCAGAGCCAGCAGTGCATGGAGAAATGGATGATTTGAGGTTATATGCTGTCTTCACTGAAAGTGGCAGTAGGCAGTATATTTTTGGCATCATCAAAAATTCCATAATAACCTTTCAGCATATTGTAATTCAAGTGTTCTGAGAGAAAACTAGACTTCTGCTCCTCCTCATGGCTCTGTTTTCAGAAAATCTAGCCCGTGACGGGAGACTTTGACCAATCACAGGTCATTTCATTGAGAGAGCGTTCCTATTGGCTGTGCTCTGGTCATGTGACCGAAACTTGGCGTTCCTTCACCAGATTTCCCGAGTTCGCGAGTGATTGACAGCCGGCTCTCATAGACGGCAGCTGGACAGCAGACCTCAGATCAGCTCTTACTGCTTGTTTTCCTTCGGTCTGTGAAATCTTGCAGATGCCGTTAGGAGCACCGGAGGAAACAGAGGCACATGATTTTTTTCAGGTTACCTGTTTCATGTACTACTGTTATGATATAGCAACCGTTTTATAAAAATTACTTTTTTTAATCATATTTGCTCCAATCTCGCCTACTTCAGCTTTAAACAACATTACATTGACCAACAGAAAGTGTTTTTCAAATGCTGAAACGCTGCACGATGTCAAAGTAGGCTCGTTGAACACGCCAGTTGTGTTCCTAGCATGCTCTGCTGTTAGACCTGACGTTTAGTGCTGCCAACCCTGTCTGTAGAACCAAATCACAGCCACATGAATAAAAACACAGATAGTGATTTCTTGGACTCTGCACACACATAATAATGGAGAAGGCGCACACAAAAGTTGTGTTTCCGTAATGTGAATACACCTTTACCCTAACCCTAACATAACCCTAATATAAACCCAATTCTAGCCTTAACCTTAAAACCCAGTCGTAACATTTTATACTGTCGTGAGGACCAGCCAAAATGTCCTCACAAAGACAGTAAGACAATTTGAATTCCTACAAATGTCACATAACCAGAGTTCAGTAGGAGACTGACCAGTTCAAACACACTACACCAGACAGGCTAGTATGGACAAACCCACGGGATGCTTTCATATCTAATTATTTACTGTATCCTACTACATGGCATAAGTTCATATTTTACAAATTATTACAATGAAATGAGTGCATGTTGTTAGGCTAGATGTCAGGAGTTGTAAGAGGAGCATCGGCCTGTTTCATTAGCTAGCAGCCAAAGAATCGCAGGAACCGCTGACAGGTCAGGACTGCCACTACATGAAAATATGCTCCTTTTTTTTCACCTTTTTCTTTATTTATCTTCTTGGTTCGATCTGAGCAAGCAAGGGAAGTTGTGAGGGACTATTATCACTGTACACACACACACACACTATGCAAACAGTGGCACACTCGCGCACACAGTCTGGTCGATTTGCATTTAGGGAAGTAGTGTTTTTAGCTGGAAGGTTTAACGCTCTCCAGCTCTAACTGACATGTAGACTAAGGTAAACAGTCCACATCCACACCCAGCAGACAGCTGCTCTCAATGTGCAGCAGCACTGTGGATATAAAGCTGGCAGGAATCACATAGATGAATCAGAGATCAAGATGATAATCAAGGTTTAGGACTGCAGCGGTGGTGTTCTTTAGTCAATAAAGCCATGATGGGGCGTCCTGGTGGCCGAACTATCAAACAAACCATGTCGCTGGTGTGACTCAGGTACTTCTCTTTGGTTCGGGTGAATTTTGTGGAACAAAATAGAAAAGACCGTAACAATCAGCCTTGAAAAAGAATAATTAGGGACATTCTGAGAGAAAGGATTTCATCAGGTAAACTTTTCAGGGTATTGCTGTAGATAATAGCAACTTACTCCATCATGCTGTAACAGCATATAAAGCCACATTCCTGGATGTTCTGTGTTGAGGTTTTCTTGTTTAAAGTTGTTCTCGAAAGCCACAGACCTTATGCCAGGTGGGTCTGGGTTGTGAGTGGTATAAAAAGCTTTTGCTTTGTCCCCCTGCTGCAGTCATTTCCAGTAAGGCCTGAGCTCCCTGCCAGATACTTTATAGGGACTCTGAACTGAGACAATGCAGCTGACCTTTCAGAGGTGCTCGCAAGCAAGATTTACAACTTGAAATCCAAGATGGACGGTCGATTTCAAAATGCAAACTAAAGGTGAGGGGCCACGTGATATTTTGGCAGCATTTTTTGATCAGTTTTGGGACATTATTTTGCTTTGTAAATGAAAAAAAAAAACATTTATATTGAGAGTGAATATTCATTCTTAACCTTGGAATACAGTACTTTCAACTCCATAAAAAGTTGGCTTCTCCATCTGCTGAAGGTGACCTTGAGATGGGGTTGGAAGCGCCATTAAATGATAGTAAGAGGGCTTTGTCACAGCCCGGCTCTAGAGCTGTGACAAAAACAGGAGACACACGGGTATACTGAACAAATAAAGTGATTTATTAACCAAAATGTATGTAAAAAGTAAGTCAAAAGAATGTATGGGAGGAATCTGTAGAGTCAGTAGTGTAGGGAGTGGATGTGAGAAAATGTGCTTAATGGATGTTGTGCTGTAAAAACAAAGACAAAGAACCAGGAAACCGAGGTAGGGTGCGTGAGGAGGTCTGCCAGCCACAGACTGCTGCATGCTCTGTCATTTAAGCAGGGAGCACCTGCCCAGGTGTGTCCCATGCTGCTGATTAGCCTCCTCATCAGGTCTGCAGCCCTGAAGAGAGAAAGCAAACACAGCAGAGGATCCAAACACAGAGGGGCCGTCACAACTTTGAGTTAAGTTTTTTTGTCAAAAATAATTTATTCACTTTCATAGCAGCCATCCCGAACTTCCTCATTCATTTCAACATTATTTGTTGATATTCCACCAAATTGTACCAAAAATATTTTCTGATTCACATCTACATGTTTTCTTCTCTAATGTTTATATTAGGTACTTTTCATTTCTTAATAAAGTGGTTTTAAATAATACTGAATTTAAAAATGCAATGACACAAAACAAAATTAGTTTTTTACAAATTCCTCGACGAGCAGTAAATTGCTCTAATTTCCCTACCAAAAAGTAATTTCAATACTTTATTTTAATTAATCTTATTACCTGTAATGTATCACCTTAGGATGCTCAAGTCTACAATTACAATATCAGTATCACTACAATGATATTCACCTTACATACAAGACGGTATGAATTTAGACCCACATAATTCAATCAAACACTGACACTAACAGCACTGGAGAGGTTTTGGTTTTCAGTTTCATCCAGAGAATACTTAGCTAGTTCTACAGGTATTTTAGCTGTCAAACAACTTTACGTTAACACTATACTTAAAGCTGAAGTAGGTGAGATTGGAGCAAATCTCCAATCTCACCTACCTAAGGTTGGCATCCGCCGACACGTTACACGGAAACACACCGTGTTAACAATAAGCCGACCACCTCACAGTACCGCCAGCTGTGATCTGTGATCTGTTTTTAATGTAACGCGTTGGCGGAGGTCTGCGCTCTCCGAGTGCCATTCTAGTTTTTTAAACAACAGGTGTACAATACATATGAAGACAAATATACACAATAATATCAGAGGTAGATGACACAGTTTGGATTTGATCACATTTTTTAATAAAAGGCCAAATAAATGACTAAATTATAAATGGGTTAAATCATATCTAATAATTTTTGATGTTTCTGATGTTCAAGGCAAGCTGCTCCCCCACATACTTATTATTATTTTGTGTTTGTTTCATTAGTGCAGAGGGATATTGAGTTTAGTGAAAGGCACCTGACCTTCACTGTTCTTCTTTTAGCTGCTGGTTTGGATTGTTGCACACCCATAGTCGCCTGTGCTTTTAAGTAAGGCAAGCCTGGATGATACTTTGATCTGTGTGATGTAGGCCTAAATGTTGTCATCTGTCCATGAACGATAAATACATGAGAACACATCTGTGTTTGCAGACCAAAATGGTGTGTCCATCCGCTGTCCACGTCCGCGTCCATCTGGACGCACCTGTCAACACCCAGTCAGTCTTTTGCAGAATGTCTTGAGATTAGTTTCAGATTTGCTCAACATTTGGATGGAAACTTGTCTACTGTTAACTGCTGTTGTGTGTCATCAATCCAAACTAATGATGTATACAACTAGCTTGTATCATTCATATTTGGTTTAATATTTTGTACTGTAGTGTAGACTATATACTATATTATTATACTGTAGACCTTCTACCAGAGGTGGGGGACTCAAGTCACATGACTTGACTCGAGTCAGACTCGAGTCGCAAATTTGAGGACTTGAGACTTGCTTGACTAACATTGATAAAAGACTCGACTTGACTTTGACTTGGTATTCATGACTTGAGACTTGAGACGGATGACTCGAAAGGACTTGACTTTTTTTTATTAAATATTAAAATTTTTCTAGATATTGAGAAGTTACGTTTTGTATTTGAAACATTGGGTGATTTCTAGTACAATGCGCGCAAACGCAGCAGCAGAGGCCAACGCAGGAGGCAGCGAGCTATCATGGAGGGGCCTAGTACAAAATAATACAATTTGGATTCAATGATTATGTTGTCGATGACGGTAGTAAGAAGAGAACAGCGGTATGCAAGGTCTGCGACTCAAAAATCAGTGACACAACCACCACAACATCCAACTTCATCTGTCACCACAAAACCCACAAAGGTAGGCTACATGAGTGTGTCTTTTTAGCTTAGAAAAAAGCTAGAAAGCTAACGTTAAGTTTAAGCTACGTTAGACTTGGCTTCGATTATGCATTTTATTGAGAAGACATATCGTCACTGTAAAAGACAATCGGGGGACTGATTCGGGGCCATATAAACAGTTAAACTATGGGGCACATTACTAGCTAACATAGCTGCATGCTCAATTTCACAGGTTATCAATCTAGGTGATGGAGGCACCGGTATTTTGGTGTTTGTTTACGGTGACCAGACGTCCCGGTTTGTCCGGGACAGTCCCGGTTTCAAGCTGACATGTCCCGAGTCCCGACACATATCCGTAAAACACTCAAATGTCCCGGTTTTCAACAGTCACTAATAAATTGTCCCAGTTTTCACTACGATTAAAATAACAATATTATACTTACATAGACATTTATCATGTTCCACTCATTAATTAATTTGTGAGATAAGTGTATAGAGAGCCAGCACAGCGCACCGCAGCAGTCACGCTGTTATGCCACAATTACGCACGGACACCAACAGATCGCTGGTTACATTTAGTGTAGTTTTGAACCACAGAACCCTCCGTGCTTATACAGTATGTGCACATCAAACGTGTCGTTTTGATTAATTATTCTACACAGTTCCTTCTGCTCATCAACAGGCATTTCGCTCCTCTCATAACTCCCTCAGGACAGTCCGTGCTGTCAGTCTTTCACCCGGACGGTGTCTCCATCCTGACCAAAATGTGGTCTGAGCTCCACATTTTTAATTCTAATAGGCTGAGGCTTTGGCAAGCAAGATGATGTGACAGAGATCGTTCGGGTTCAAAACTAAAGTTGAAAAATAATGTACGTAGGCCCAGACAACAATAAGTTTCCTCCGAGGAAAACTCTCTACAGGACTCCCAAACTGTCAGTGTGTCATGAGGAGGACAGCCCTGTGATTAAAGCCTTGTTATTTAGCTAGTATTTCATGTGTTTTCAAGGTACATTTCGTTTGATTTGTATGTTATTTCAATAATTTATTTGCATGCAAGTTACATTAATGTTATGCTAGATTTATAGTGGACTGGAGCTTCTTATGCATATATGATTGAGGTTATTAACAGACTAACGTTAGTAAGTTAGCTAAACTGTGATAATACCCTAACTAAATTAACTCTGAGCCCATTAGCTAACGTTATGTAAAGTAATGTACAGTTTTTGATATGGTGACCAGGCGTTAGGTAGATTAGCCACAGCACCAGACAAATGGGATTACAGCCCAGGTGTTGATTGCTTCATTCATAATTACGATGCATTATTTTCTGATGATCAAGTTCTTTGTTAAAAGTTTTTCTAAAAGTTTCTGATGGCCATGAAATGTATGCCTTTGTTGTTTTATAGCTAAGGGATAGTTTATAGCCTACCAATGCACAATTAATAATCAGTGGAGGTTTGTAAATGTTTCATTTCAATATGTGATATTCCCATAACATTTGCTGTTATTATTATTATTATTATTATTATTATTATTATTATTATTAAAGCAGCCTCCGGATCGAAATAAAAGGAAGAGAGAAGGAATGAAGCATACAGATTTTAACAATATTTATTTATCCTTAACTCAATATTTTCAAGGGACACTTCACTTGCAACTTTTTTTTTAATTTTCCATGGTGAGCATTGTAATTTGACTCGCCATGAGCCCTGTAAAGTATGCCTATAATCATCCTTTCATGACCACTGTCTTTTAACTGATTTAAAATGTGGAGACTGGGGTAGATCATCAGAATTTCGTATGACTTGACTTGTGACTTGCTTGACCTGAGCAGGGACTTGACTTGACTTGCTTGACTTACAGCAGTGACTCGATTTGACTTGCTTGATTCTCACCACAGTGACTTGGGACTTGCTTGAGAATTGAAGGTTAAGACTTGAGACTTGCTCGTGACTTGCACATGTGTGACTTACTCCAACCTCTGCCTTCTACCATCAAACAAGATGGTGGCACGTGTTGAACGAGAGGCTAAGCGTCTCTCCAGACTATAACAGATGAAAGTCAAATTTCATGACTTTCCACAGGTCACAGCTGAAAAAGTTCTTCCTTCCACATTAGAAATAACTTGTGTCGGTCTGATTTCCCCCTCTAGTTAGGCTGAAAACCATCGACTGTAATGAATGAAAAACATGTTTTGATATACATGTGTGCTCTGCTATATTCATATGAAGTGAATACATATTCCCCTGACCTCACCAAAGAACTGTTTACATTCCCCGACTTTCCTCTGTGTTGAACGCAACCTCGCAAAATTCAAAGACCTCCAAGACATTCCTTGACCAGTGAGAAGCCTGTTTAACGATATGGGGGGCAGAGAGGAGAGAAGAAAGGGAAGTCAGAGCCCTCTTTTGACAATGGAGGAGGGAGAGGATTGAAAAAGACAAGGAGGAGGAGGATTAAGGCTCTGCTGCTGGCCAGGCCCGCAGAGGTCATTCTGCCCTGCTATGGTCACATTAAAGACCATAAGACCCCCTAACCTGTGTGAATGGACCCAGTTCAAGTGCAGACACCCTTTCCCAATAGTGCACCCACCCACACACACACACACACACACACACACACACACACACATTTTGCCCCCAGTGTCCAGTCATCACTTTCATGTGCTGACATGGGTTGTTGGGCGGTCTTTCAGAGACCTTTGAGCGTGCATGGGGTAATAGGCTCCCTAGCTGAATAAACTTGTTCCATTCACAACGCTGTGGCTCCAGAGGATGCTGGGAGAGCAGAGGAGGGGGAGGTGAGGAGGCCGGCTTGAGCCTGGTCACTCCTTACACTCTCTAAACGTTCAAACCGCACTGGCACCTTTTCCAGTGAAGTTAACAATCTAGAGGACAGCTGCTTTACTCAAATCATTTCACTCTATCAACATGTATTGACATTTCTGCAAAATCTATACAACTATATTTTTCATGAAGGAGTGGCTTTATGGCTTCCTCTTATTTGTTGTGAGTTGGTGATGTGAGAAGCCAATAGTGTGAGAGTTGGCCTGCATTACTCTCAAGCCTCTATGAATCCATGTGTTACGTCTGGAGGTTTTCTAGATTAACCATTCGGCTCGTTTGACAAAACTTGACAAAAAGAAACATACTTCAACATACTCTGTGGCGGCATGAAGCAGAGATAATGTAAACAAGATTCGGTCCAAACCGAGCCTACAGCTGGACCGTGTACGGTCAGTCAGTGAATTTGTGACTGAATTGTTACACAAATAGTCAGTGATCATGTCTATAATGTTAGATCCAATGGTACATGTCCACCAAGTCCGACGAGGACACTAGGGTACGCGCTGCTCCACTCAACTGCCATTCAAGCGGTGATGTTCCCTATCATTGAATGCACCTGATTGGTTCCTGGTTTTCTGCTCGCTGTTTCAGACAGGAAACAACACGGCGGCCTGCTCGTAAACTTAGGCTGTATTCGAAACCGCCTACTACATACTACTGACAAACGCAGTATGCAGTATACAGTATACAGTACATACTGCATACTGCGTTCCTCAGTAGTATGTAGTATGTGACGGTTAAAGCGATGTATTTAGCAGTATGCTAGACGAGGCTTTAGCCTTTAAACCAGCTCTTAAAGCACAGGACAAAAAAACAAACTTGTACCACTATTGTAATATTATCGAAAAATACAACTTTGATTTAGTTGTTTATGTTCTGCTTGCTTACTTTATAAGATACTGCAGGTTTAAAGTATTTATTCTAACCGCTCATAATGAAGTGAGACAAACAGGATCATCAACGAGGGGAGACGGGAAATATAAAATATTGATCCACAAAATTTACGTTACTCAAACTGCTTTTTCAGTTACAGCAACTAAACAGTGGACCCACTCAGCAGCTGGACCTGCTTTCCACAGGAAATGAATGGAAAGCATTGAGACGCCCTCCCGTCACCGCATCTGGTGAGATGAGCCGTCGACACGCCCCCCTCAAAACGTAAACAAAGGACTGTTTCCGCCTTTTCATTTTGAAAGAGCAACGGCCAATGTGGAAACTCCAACACTCGGCTGACCAATCGTGTAACTTCATCACTCAGTCACTCAATCACTAAGTGACAGACTTTTGCGTTTGTAGGGCTGGTCCTCTGCAGTGCAGCCCAAAAAATATCAGAAGCCGGTGTTGGTATGACAGTCTTACATGCAGTGGCCTACCACTTTCAAGCGGCACCTGCCGTTAGGAAACGGTATATGCCAATGGATCAGGAGCGGCATACCATTCCAGGGACCGGCTTATGCTGCTGAACCATAGTGGCACACCATCAGCCACTTTTCGATCTCAGCGTCACTCTCAACTAGCGCTAATAGCAAATATTTACAGACAAATGACAGAGTGCAGTGCAGCGGGCTCCGGTTGTGAACGCTGGTCTGAAGTCAGCACATCAGAGAACCGTGCCGACACTGAGCTGACAAGAGCAGTAAGTGGGTCTGTTGTGTTAATGTAGGGGTCTGCAACCTGCGGCTCCGGAGCCACATGCGCCTCTTGAGCTCCTCTCCAGTGGCTCCCTGTGGATTTTTTTAAAGATTTGTGGAAATGAATAACTGTTTTTGTGTTTACATTTTCATTTTTATTAGGGCCCGAGCACCGACAACGTCGGGCCAGCGAAGGCCCTATTGAAACTGTAGCGTTTATTATTATCCTTCTTCTCCCCAATGAATCGCCTTTATGACGACCTTAGCCATCTCAAAAAGTTGTTAAACTTGGCAGACTTATCAGACGCGGTGAAAAATTTGATATTTTAAGGGTCTCGAGCTTGGCCGTTGCAAAATGGCTCGCTAGCGCCCCCTAGAAAATTTAAAAAATTGATATCCTCGCTCCGGTTTCACCTACAAGTATGAAATTTGGCA
>CAKAKR010036626.1:0-23788 GCA_916700685.1 Adelosebastes latens
ACCTGTGAGGGTTTCTGGACAATATTTGTCATTGTTTTGTGTTGTTAATTGATTTCCAATAATAAATATATGCATACATTTGCATAAAGCAGCATATTCGCTAATACTAAGAATATTAAATACTTGATAAATCTCCCCTTAAGGTACATTTTGAACAGATAAAAATGTGTGATTAATCGCGATTAACTATGGACAATCATGCAATTAATCGACTCATTGGATCCACAAGAGTCTCAGCTTTACAGTGATACCCAATTTATGTAATTCAAGACTGTTTAGGGACCCCAGTATGCAGAAATATGCAAACACACCATTTTAGTATAGGTTGTACTGCATGCAAAGAACTGCATGTGATTATCAACCACCCTTTTCATTCACATATCTTGAGGTCAGAGGTCAAAGGACCCCTTTGAAAATGGCCATGCCAGTTTTTCCTCGCCAAAATTTAGCCCAACTTTGTAGCGCTATTTAGCCTCCTTCCTGACAAGCTAACGTGACATGGTTGGTACCGATGGATTTCTTAGGTTTTCTAGTTTCATATGATACAAGTATCTTCACTCCAGCTCTAAAACCAGAGCCTGCTAAAGCCGAACCGCACAGGAGTAAGTCACTTTAAAGACATCCTTGCTTGTACTACTCAGTGTGCTTACATTAATGATTATGGGCTTAACCACTTATATTAAGGTAAGCAGGCTGTACTGTAAGCTTGCAACGTAAGGGAAAATTCTATCCATCTTCATATCCTGCTTATCCTGTGCTGGGTCGTAGGGGGGCTGGCTGCCTGTTGCACTGTGCGAGAGGCGTGTAGCCTGTCCGTCGCAGGACTGACACACATGTAGACAAACACATTCACACAGCGTGAGCAGACATTCAGAACGAAAACAGAACGAAAGGGGGCTGCATGTGTTTGTTGCTTTGATTACGATCCAATAAGTCCCGGTTTATGATACTCACAGAAAGGACTTTACAACTCTGGACACTGCAAGGTAAACTGTAGAAATATGCTGTTCATGTTAAAAAGTAATCCACTAGGAATCTGCACTGGCACACATATTGGCAACCACAGCATGATGACGCCGCATTGCAGCAAAGGTTAAGCCTGGTTCAACTTTTTTGCCGGGCAACCCTGCGTTGTTTTACCCGAACCCTGCTACTTTGCCAGACTAGCTCTATTGAAATGAATGTGGAGACCATATTTTTTCATGCAGGGCTAAAGTCAGTCTGAACGTGGCCTAAGGGGAAGCTGAGCAGAGTTGAAAAATGTCCTGTGATTTTTAAAGGGACGTTATTTAAGAATCAGAAATTGCTTGTTAACAGCGACACCTGTGGCCGTTAAGTCAACGAAAGTCAGCGTCCTGTTGCTCGCACTCGCGCTCGCGAGAACGAGCATCCGTCAAAACAGTGAGGCGACACACGTCAGCTAAAACCACAATATGAATCTATATTTCGCCTGCTTGGCAGTAATGTTAGCTGACCAGACGAAGGTCTCTCCATGAATCAATGCTGATACTGTGTTGTCCTGCTTCAGCCTCCCATCTTCTGCAGTGTGTAGTGCGTGCAAAATTATCTTTTAAATTGACAAACATCACATGTGTGATTCATGGCCCAATTCAAACAGGATCAAAAAATGATTTGTCTCTCGCCGTCGACTACGGTTGATATTTTTTCAGAAATAATGTCCCATATGGGAGTTTTGCTTCTCTATAGAAGTCTATGAGAAAATGAGCCTACTTCTGACTTCATTTATTACCTCAGTAAACATTGTAAATATGAGTTTATGGTCTCAATCGCTAGTTTCAAGTCTTCTTCAATACAGCATGATGTTCATTTAGTAAATTATGGTCCCATTTAGGGTCACATAGACCATAAAGCAGGGGATGCTTTAGGGCGTGGCTACCTTAAGATTGACAGGTCGCTACCACGGTGTTGTCCTGTCTGGGAGTTGCCCGTGTTTTTACAACTTTAACCCTTTCACAATGTGTTTTCAGTTCATGAAAGTAAATTATAACCTTTGTGGTCACCTGAAAAAGTCTTATTGAGCATTCGGTTGTGCTTAGCTCCACCCTCTCGTGTCACTTCTGCTTGCAAAAAGTCAACATAATGATGGCCAAAATACCAAGATGGCGACTGCAAAAATGACGAGCTCTTTGCTGTTCCCTGCTTCCTCCCCCTAACTCAGACGGTTTCAGTGTCGGCCGGCGGTGTCAGTTTTTCCGCTGGCCGATCTCGCCAGCAGCTGCACAGATTACAGAACTGTTGCCAAAACAGCACAAGTATTTATGAGCAGCGTTTAAGAGTTAGATTATCACGAGTCTGGTCTCACAAAACATGAACTTGGCTGACTCCTCGTTCACTCGCCCGGCTACCCATCGAGGAGGGGGACAGAAGCCTGACGTAACCTCCCTGCTTTCTTTTTACAGCATGTCTCCCTCTCATGACGCCTATTGTGAGCGCTCCAAACTTCAGGACCAACTGCTGTTTTCTAGGAAGAGCTGAATCACGTTGAAGGTCTGATCTCTTATCGATATCGCCGGTTAAATCCGATTTAGTCATCAAGGAGAGGAGACACCAGGAAGGAAGGAGATTTAAAGCTCCAGCTGCTCTCCTTTTTTAAATTGGTGTTTGAGCCACCAAACCGTCAGCTTTATTCTTAGTATTTATTCTCAAATTTCTCTTCTTGGCATTTAGTTGTTTTTCTTCCCCTTCTCCTGTCTCCCATTCTTCTTGCTTGTGGCCAAAGCTGCAGCCACAGGATGAGGAGGCTTTAAATTATTGTCTTCTTATTTATTTCTGTTTTACCAAATGATCATAATAAAATTTCATGATAAATAAACCAGAAGACATAACTTTTCAGGGGCTAGAAGCAGCGCTGCTTCTCAGGACTTTTACTTTAAACAACTAGAACAACTCTTTGCGTTAGTCCGTCTCTCTCAGTGTTTTTCTCACTTCCCTACCCTGCCTCTGCCTCTCAGCACCAAGCCCATAGTTTTAAGAACATCTCACAAATATATAGTTTAATTATTAAAAAAGACCCAGTCATTTCTTCATTTTTTGTTGGGGACTATTTTCAGCGTCGGATGAATCCACATTTGGTGCTCTAGTGAGTATTTGTGGCAGCAGGACGGTGTGTGTGGGATTAAGTCAAAATAAACTACGATGTGTGTGTTCATGGTAATGACGGAACATGTCACCCAGTGACACAGTGTGACTCATTTTAGTAGTTTCTGGACTATGGAGCTCTATGGCACAAAGGAAGAAGATATATCAGGCTTTGATACACACACAATACTAGTTTTAGCTCGGCTAAAAAAAATTCTTTTTTTCTTAAAGGTCCCATATTGTATAAAGTGACATTTTCATGGCTTTTATATTATAAAGTAGGCTTCAATTCTATATAAATACTGTGAAAGTATCAAAACTCTTAATCCACAGATAAATACACATAGTCCATATTCATAAACTGAACTTTTGAAACAAGCCGTTAGGATTTCTGTCCATTTGTGATGTCTCAAATTTACAATATTTAGACCATTACACGGTTTTTAATGTAAACATTCTTAATGTGTCCCAGTTTATTTCCGGTTGCAGTGTATGTGAATGACATCAGCTGACAGGAAGTAAACATGGACCAAAGTTGTTGCCTAGCAACACAATTCTGTTGCAATTCCATTGCAATGTACTAAAACGGAGCGTTTCAGATAGAGGGTAAATACAGGTATATTCAAGCAGACAGCATGAGGAAAATAAAAGTTTTTTTAAACATTAAAGCATGTAAACATGTTCTAGTAGAAACCCAAAATACAAGTATGAACCTGAAAATGAGCATGTCCCTTTTAAGAAAGTGTCCGAACTAGTGTTGCCAAAATGGGATGTTACTTTTTACTTAATTGTCAGGTAAAAGTAGTTTTGTGCAGCAGTTGTGATCATTTGGGCTACGTTTGTATCATTTGCGCAGTTTCCACAAATGAAAAGTTCGCTGATGTTCCAATAAATCTGCCCCTCCTCTCTCCGAGTAATATGACAGAGACGGTGCTCTGAGCTCATTAGGCTCAGCTCGACATGCAAAGACTGATAACTGGTGACTGTCTCAGTCAGTGTTGTTTTCACCTGATAGCGTCGCACCCATGCAATATGCAGTCACGAAACTTTACAGGTGTGTAGTTGAGATCAAAATGAAGGCAGAGTTCGAAGATGAGTGCGGTCTGTGTGAGGGCTCTGTATGTATAATACATATATACTAGGGCTGTCAATCGATTACATTTTTTAATCACGATTAATCGCATAATTGTCCATAGTTAATCGCGATGAATCACAAATTATTCGCACATTTTTTATCTGTTCAAAATGTACCTTAAAGGGAGATTTGTCAAGTATTTAATATTTGTATACTTGTATGTATACATGTATTATTGGAAATCAATTAACAACACAAAACAATGACAAATATTGTCCAGAAACCCTCACAGGTACTGCATTTAGCATAAAAACTATGGTCAAATCATAACATGGCAAACTGCATGTGATTATCATAAAGTGGGCATGTCTGTAAAGGGGAGACTCGTGGGTACCCATAGAACCCATTTTCATTCACATATCTTGAGGTCAGAGGTCAAGGGACCCCTTTGAAAATGGCAATGGCAGTTTTTCCTCTCCGAAATTTAGCGTAAGTTTGGAGCGTTATTTAACCTCCTTCGCGACAAGCTAGTATGACATGGTTGGTACCAATGGAATCATTAGGTTCATATGATGCCAGTATCTTCCCTCTAGCTTTAAAACTGAGCCCGCTTCAACCTAAATATCGCAAGCTGCGTTAATGTGTTAAAGAAATTTGTGGCGTTAAAACAACTTTGCGTTAACGCGTTATAATCGCGTTAACTTTGACAGCCCTAGATTTGAGCAGAGATCTTGATTCTAAATGCAGTACCTGTGAGGGTTTCTGGACAATATTTGTCATTGTTTTGTGTTGTTAATTGATTTCCAATAATAATTATATACATACATTTGCATTGCATTTGCAATTTGCATGTGATTGGGCAGGTTGTAGGTTCAGACTGGGCCACTTTTTTTAGTCCAATCTGGTCCACTGGTTTACAGTGCTGATCACAACGCCTGGTCCATCTAATCACATTCTCATCTCAGTGTATTCTGCGTGTATCTACACCTGCATTAACACAAGTCGTTCCTCATCAGATATCCAGGCACAGGTCACATGCTATTTAATTCCAAGTGGAAACTGGGTCTGGAAGTGATTCTGCAGCTCCAGTATCATCTGATGAACTCCATGCATTTAGGTTTAACAGTGCAATATTTCACATGGAATAAAACAAGACACAGCTTTTCAGATGACTGATTCAAACTTGGGTGGTAAATGTTTTAAAACCAATAAGGCCTTCCTTATATATGTGAGTGTGTGCAGTGTAATGCCAGTAAATCATTAATCTCCATATAAAATAATGATATCGCAGTATAAAATAATGATGTCAACACACCCACGCACATATGTACATCAAGGGCTACATGTGTAAGTGGAGCTAAATGGGAAAAGCGAGGCATTAAACACTGGCAGGATTACAGATTCAGTTCCCACTGAGACCAGCTGCTTCTTTAAGTGTTTATAGCCTGGATATGTTTTGTACGTATGAAATCGTCCAACAAACTGTATGCACATCATGTTCAGTATAGGACATATGTGCAGCCTGAGGACTGATATAAATGTTCATTTATTTGGTTTCAAGAAACTTTTTCTTAAATGTCAGTTTCATTTTCTTATTTTTGACCAGGAGAGATAAAAAAACAAAACGCAGAGATGTTCCACAAGCAATATTGTCTTTAAATAGTGTTTTTAACTATTACCTTTTGGCTCCACATCTCAAGCTGTTTTTGTATTCACTCTTGGCGTTTACATCAGCTGATCAGCTTGTACACCTGCAACGTAACATCCTTAAAGTGGCAGTAGGCAGTATATTTTTGGCATCATTGGGCAAAAAATCCCATAATAACCTTTCAGCATATTGTAATTCAAGTGTTCTGAGAGAAAACTAGACTGTAGCTGTGTATTTAGTCATTAATGGTAAAGCTATGATTCGTTATACTCCTCATACAGGACTGGATAGTGCTGTAAGATCTATGTAGGAGTTTTTTTTTTGCAATCATACTGTATTGTACTACCCTTTGCTGACCTTATTCTCTAAACATTTTTCTCAAAACTTTAAGACTTTATTCTCAAAGTGTCTTAGGAGATGAGTTATTTTGAGGTGTAGTATCACTTTCATCACATTTTCTGAGGGCTCAGTTCAGCTTTTAATGAAACATTTGGTAACACTTCATATGATGCCCATACATAAGCTGTATAGTAACTGTAAGAAGTGGACGTAGTTACCGTGACGTCACCCATTGGTTTGTGGACTGCCTTTTTGAAGCCTCGAGTTCAGCATTTTCGCCGTCGCCATCTTGTTTTTTTGCAACCAGAAGGGACACCAGAGGGTGGAGCTAAGTACAAAAGAACAGCGAATAAGACAACCAGAAGGTTATAAATCGCTTTCACAAACTGAATACACACTGTGAAAGGGTTAAGGTTCTAAAACGAAAACACGGACAACTCCCAGCCCAGATAATGCCGTGGTAGCGACCTGTCAACCATAAGGTAGCCACGCCCTAAAGCATCCCTTGCTTTATGGTCCATTTGACTCTAAATGGGACCATAATTTACTAAATGAACATCATGCTGCATTGAAGAAGACTTGAAACTAGTGATTGAGACCATAAACACATGTTTACAATGTTTACTGAGGTAATAAATCAAGTGAGAAGTAGACTCATTTTCTCATAGACTTCTATACAATCAGACTTCTTTTAGCAACCAGAGGAGTCGCCCCCTGCTGGCTGTTGGAAAGAATATAAGTTTAGGGTACTTCAGCATTTGTTTCACTTTTCAGAACCAGAGGTTGCCCACTGCACCCATATATACATTATACATTATACCTTATAATGACTCATAAGGTCAAGTATCATAAAACTTCATAATTGCTGGTCGCTCACTGACATGTCTTTTCAAGGATCATAGTGTATTATAATTTTATTATTATTATGAATATGTATGAATGCTTATAACTATAATTATACAGTGCTATAAGCTGCTTATAGGGCATTATAAGTATATTTATAATGCGTTATAGACATGGTCGTCATAGAAAGTGTTACCCAACATCCAACATTTACCTGGAAAACATCATGAAGAGCTTTATTCTGATTATAATCCGGTGTGTGGTCAGAAAAAATCATAGAAACCTGAACACCATCAGACCTCTGAAGTATTGTTCTACGAATTCAGAGGCCTGTTCGCTGTTTCGTGAACCAGGAAAACTATGTCAAATGATTCATCAATAGTTTGTGGGAAACTATGATGGGATCTGACAGTCTGTCAGTCAGTATGAAGGATCACCATCGTTGTTTTTCAAGCATGAGCTGCCTTCCCAACTATGTCTTTGACCTCTGTGGCGGGTCTTTGATTGACCTCTGTCATCGCAGTTTTGAAGGTAGCGCGGTCTTAGCTGCGGCCGTCGTCACCAACTGGATTTCCAGGATTTCTTGCTGGATGTTTGACAAAGACCTCTCAACCTGATTTGTTTTTTCCTTTTTAGGTACCTACGCCGGTCTGTCATCCGCCATATTTCAAACAAACTGTGACAGATATGACAGTATCATCGGCGAACAGTATCATATTCGCTTATCGGGCCTGACATGATCCAGCTCAAAATGGTTTAAAGTTTAAACTAAACTGTTTTACGAGGAGAAAGAGGAGGGAGTCTCAGTGGAGAAATGAGGACAGTGGATGGGGACTTACTTCCTGTCAAAGCACGTTAAGAGCGAGGCGGCCGTACTGTACCGCGGTAACTCCCTCTGGAGAGTACAGTGCAGGGAGGAGATGGGTCCTGGTCCTCCATGTTGGCGATATTATTACAGCCTGAGCCGTTACACCGAGAGACGCCAAACTAAATCAGGCTGACTCGCCGGCAGCTTTGGGGTCATCCGAAGTTTACAGCTATTAATAGCATCGGGCGGGCGTTGGAGTAGAACCACTGAACACCCACACACACATTGCTCCTCCCATACCACGACACACAAAGCTGCACACAGAATATATGTACTAATACATTCATACATGCAACCCCCGCAAGGCTTTTCCCACACACACACACACACAATACAGTGCAAGGAAACATGTACACACTCGTCATTGAGAGAATGAGGAGGAGGAGATTAGGGCAGAGAGGAGGAGGAGGAGGAGAAGGAGGAGGAGGAAATGCAGGCCTGGTTGGCACAGTGACAGAGCACCCATTTTGCCACGAGGCAGAGGGACAACGAAGCGTCCGTTACAAATCAAAACATTTCGTTGATTCATTCTGGGATGTTTTTCTTTCCTCCTCCCTCCCGCCTTCTCCTCCACCCTCTCTCCCCTCCCTCTCTCTCTGTTGTGTTTGGGATGCTCACACACTGACCTACATTGGAAAAACAGTGATGAAATCGGGGCTTGTGCGCTTGTTTGTGTGTGGTCGGCAGTGCCAGGTTGGTGAGTGAGTGTGAGGGTTTGTTTGTTTTATGTATACATGCATAATGTTTGCATGCGTGTCCATGCATATGTGAGTGTTTTAAAGGTCCCACATTGTAAAAAGTGAGATTTTTTTTTAATATTATAAAGCAGGTTTAAGTGCTTTATAAATACTGTTAAACTATTAAAACGCTCAATATATGGAGAAATACACACAGCCCGTATTCAGAAATTATGCGTTTGAAACAAGCCGTTAGGATTCCTGTCCATTTGTGATGTCACAAATATACAATATTTAGACCATTACACGGTTTTAAACATAAACATTCTAAATGTGTCCTAGTTTATTTCCTGTTGCAGTGTATGTAAATAATATCAGCTGAAGGAAGGAAGGAAACCTGCTGCAGTGTTAATCTTACCAGAGTCATGTCCATTGCTGTGGAAACATAGCTAACTGTTTATTTAAAAAAAAATTTTTGACATAGATGGAGCTGGAGTCAGGATGTGGTTAGCCTAGCTTAGCATAAAGACTGGAAGCAGGGTGAAACTGTTAGCCTGGCTCTGTTTAAAGTAAAACAAAAAAATGCCTCAACCAACAATGCATCTTGTTTGTTTAAACTGTACAAAGTCTGCATCACACATCAGACATCACATTGGTTTTAAGACAAAAATTAAGATTTTTATTTTCATAAATAACTGTGTTTATTATAATATGAATAAACAATTGGTCCCTTATATTACTGGCTTAAAAGTGTTTAGTCAGTTCCACTACAACGAGAGTTACAGGGGTGAAAAGTGTATTTCTTTCTTTCTTTCTTTCTTTCTTTCTTTGTTCATTTTTTGCTTCAATGCAGATAATATTTTTATTTATTTATTTATTTATTTTAGAGGGTGACCAGCGCCCCCCCAGAAGGTGGCGCCCTAGGCGACTGCCTATATGGTCTACCCCAGTGTAATGACACGTTTCACACCGTATCATCCAGTTAAGTATATATATACACACACGTGTTTGTGTATGACAATTACAAATTTAAAACTTTCCTGTAAGTGTTTCTCCCAGCAAGGTCATCTTTAATTGGATTGCACTGATTATTAATACAAGGTATTTTTCTAAAATCATACCTTATATTCACTGACTAATATTTAAAAACAAATAATTGACAAACTTTCAGATGTTATTATTTTTGCAAACAGGTAGAGACAAACTAAAATTGCAGATTATTGTTGAGTTTTATGTTCCCACCAGAAATAATTTGATCACATTTTGTTTCACTGGTTTCTATCGAAAAATACAATTACAGTGTGTGAGATTTTAAACGAGCTCTGATGTGCATCAGTTGTTCATTCATGTGTTCTGTTATTCTCCAGCTCTCTTCCCTTCCTCTTCTTCTTCTTCTTCTTCTTCTTCTTCTTCTTCTTCTTCTTCTTCTTCTTCTTCTTACGCAATCCGCTCTCCTTTTTGTGTGTGGTTGCCTGACGTGCACATGTTCGGTGATTAGCAGGGGTTTCTGCTGCGGCTGACTCTGAAACAGCTCGAGGTGTCCCTCATGGGCCACCGTTCAGCCCGCTTTACACCCAAAGTAGATTAATGGGTCAGTTTAGCGAAGTTCATCCAGGGTTCAAGTTACAGTTCAAGTAGAGTTCAGCCGAGCGGAGACAGAGGGGAGGAGGGAGAGCCCGAGCCGCTCTGCTGGAAAATACAGAACAGAGATAGAAACACAGAGCTATAAAAACATTACAGAGATGGAAACAGAACCATAAAAAACAGAACAGAGATACAAATACAGAACCATAAAAACAGAACCATAAAAATACTACAGAGATACAAATACAGAACCACAAAAGTTCTACAGAGATAGAAACAGAACCATAAAAACTAGGGCTGTCAAAGTTAACTAATATAATAATATAATAATAACGCGTTAACACAGATTCGTTTTAGCACCGCTAATTTCTTTAACGCATTAACACAACAATTTTTAATTGGATCTTTTGGCAGTTGTAGCGGGTTCAGTTTCAGCTAGAATGAAGATACTGCCATCACTTATACACTACTTATTCCTGTGCAGTTCAGCTTTAGGAGGCTCAGGTTTTAGAGCTAGAGTGAAGATACTTGTATCATATGAAACTAGAAAAAACCTAAAGAATCCATTGGTACCAACCATGTCATGCTAGCTTGTCGTGAAGGAGGCTAAATAAAGCTCCAAACTTGAGCTAAATTTTGGCGAGGAAACACCGGCATGGCCATTTTCAAAGGGGTCCCTTGACCTCTGACCTCCAGATATGTGAATGAAAATGGGTTCTATGGGTACCCACGAATCACATGCAGTTTGGGGCAAGTCATAGTCAAGTCAGCACACTGACACACTGACAGCTGTTGTTGCCTGTTGGGCTGCAGTTTGCCATGTTATGATGTGAGCATATCTTTTATGCTAAATGCAGTACCTGTGAGGGTTTCTGGACAATATTTGTCATTGTTTTGTGTTGTTAATTGATTTCCAATAATATGTATATACAAACATTTGCATAAAGCAGCATATTTGCCCACTCCCATGTTGATAAGAGTATTAAATACTTGACAAATCTCCCTTTAAGGTATTTTGAACAGATAAAAAATGTGTGATTAATTTGCGATTAATCAAGATTAAATATTTTAATCGATTGACAGCCCTAATAAAAACACTAGAGATAGAAACAGAACCATAAAACACAGAACGGAGATATAAAAAAAATATGTGGTTAACATATTAATATTTTGATACATTATATTTTTATGCAAACCAGTTTCCACAGGTTGTATATATGAAAAGTATACAGATTTATTAATGTATGTCTTTATTGTATATATCAATAATGGTAAGACACTTCTTTATTAGGATATTATGGCATTTAAACAAAAAGTGTGCAAAAGAAATCACCTCATTTTATCTGCAAACTTTTTCAACTAAATTAAATACAGTTATAATTTCATGCATACAGGAATCGCCCGGTTACACACACACAGCCCCGCTCCGCAGGCGCATCAGCTGTTTTGCCCGACGCCTTTTGCCATGGGGTGTGTTTTTTTTAAGCGGCTGCGCCATGGATGTATTAAGAGAACTGGATACAACGTTGGAGGCGGGCTCCTGTTCATTCTGATGAGAGTTGCTCAGTGGCGCATGAAGCCAAAATGGCTCGACTGCCGAGTGCTAAAGTACCCGGATCATCCGGCGATCTTCCGCATCCATTGGGGCCATAGAAATAACTCTGGATTCAGCTATTAGTGCATTTTACAACTTATAGGACCTATTGATTTAAATAAGGGCTATTCTAGTGTTCTTACTAGGAAGTTGATTCACCTCAAAAAAAAAGAAAACATATTATCTTCTGAGTTACATACGTCTCTTTCCCAATATTATTCTATGGGAAAAAGTTTTTTTTTGGCCCAATGGCATCACCTGACGAACACGGAAGTTGTAGTACCGCCGTTTGGCCGCTACAAAAATTGGGCTTGGGCTGCGCCTTTAGCGACGCGTCTCGATGTGCAGCCCCTAACGCGGTGCTGAGTGTCCGTTCTGTGCAGAGCGCTGCACATTTGGCTTTTATTTTTCAGGAATCTTTCACCTGGAGTTGAAAAATGTTTAACTTTGGGTGAAACACTGCGCTCGTCACTGTAACTGCTTACCCAGCCAATCACAGTGGAGGAGGGGCGGGAAAAAAATAGCCTCCCACAAAGACATGAAATGTGTTAATTATTATAAGTATGTTGTGGTCTTACTGTGTATGTTATGCTATTGTTTTTAATGTTTTTACTCCCAACTTTATGTTGTCCTGATGTCTGGGATACTGGACCAAACAAATTTCCCCCGTGTGGGATAATAAAGTTGATCTGAATCTGTATCCGAACTGAACGATCGTATTCGCCGAGATGAATCCACATAGATCGGCAGGTCCATCCTCTCTCCCTACATGCCTCAGCCTTCCCTTCATCCAGAGCACGGGCCAGAGCAAGCGCTCCACCTTGTGCCGACAGCTTTACTATTCCGTATCATAGCAACCTGACGGAACCAAAGCATCTCAGCTGAAAAAAACGCTCTCAACGCTTTGGTGGATACAGCCTCTTAATCAACATGTTTCATTTAAGAAATCAGGACTCACCCTTCCAAAACTGAACATTTAGCTGCTTGTCTCTTTCTGTCCAGTTTGTTTATACACTGAAAAATTCCCACATTCAATTGCTTCAGTTCCAGCTAAGCGGTTGTATGAAGTACTAGAGCCTCTGCTGAAATATAGATTATGGACGTGGTAAATTATGCAACACATTGTTATCGTTTGTGCCGCCGCTGCTGCTGGGACCTGTGATCGGCGTGAGGCGGGTACAGCATCTGACTTATTCATGACGGTGCAGCCGGAGCTGAGGGGACAAACAGTCGAGCTCCCGAGACGCTGCAGCTCAGCGCTGCTTTAGATCCTTGACCCCCCCAAGCTCAGGATTTAGCTTCAGGAATTAACGAAGGGCGTGAGGTCCGTGTGATGGCGAGGTCAGTAAGAGAGAGGTGGTGACGTACTGTACCTCAGTTAGTGGGTCTGAAGTTAGACAACAAAGAAGGAAAGATTTTCTATTCCGAAACTGACACCTAGTCTGACAAGATTAATACAGAGCACTAATAAAAATCTTAACTTTTTGTTAACAATTTGTCTTTTTTTACGGACTACATTTTGTGCATTTTGTTGACTGGGTTCGAGACGACCATCATATCCTATATGTTTGGTAATATTTTATATTTTTTTAGGAGGTAACTTCTTAGTAAAAATGATCATTTTTAAAAATCGCCTTGAGTAAGTGCTGAGTAACTTTTATTTTAAAGGGGACATATCATGAAAAACTCACTTTTTCAGTGCTTGTGCACATACATTTGGGTATCTGGAGTAACTACCAACCCACAAACTGTGAATAAGACGACCCAGTCAGTTTTCTGTGGGCTGTCTGGATCAGAAAACGTGATTCAACAAGCCATTCAGATTTGGCTCCCCTTCCTATGTCACATGCAGGCTCATTAGAATATACCACCCCCCTCCATCTAAGTATCTCCACTCAAGGCTTGAGAACTACCTTTATAAAGGTGCACCATATTTTTCTCGCAAGCCAATCAGAGCAGACTGGGCTTTTTCGGTAGGGGGTCTTAAAGAGACAGGCGCTAAAACAGAGCGTTTCAGACAGACGGTGAATACATGTATATTCAGACAGACAGCTTTTTTTTTATATTAAAGCATGTTAACATGTTCCAGTAGAAACCCAAAATACAAGTATAAACCTAAAAATGAGCATGATGAATCATAAAAGTTGATGATTTTTACAATGTTAATGGACTGAGAGGTCAATAGGTCAAGTTTATATACAGTATGATTGTTAAAAAATCGATATTAAAAATAAATCACAAAATATAGTCCGCAAAGTTACATTTGAACTGAAATTCATGCTTCTTTATGTTAAGAAAATTTGAACTATACTGACACTACAGCTATTGCGCATATTCGTCCATTTTTCACTCAAGTAGGCTATAAAAAGATTTTTGGACTAATTTGTTAAAACTGCCTTTGACTTTGAGGTTGTTGAGTATGTCACATTTCCACAGATCATTTCTTGCTCTGCAGGACAACATTTCTTTTATTTCTGGAAACAGACAAAGAACTGAATCAATTGATAAATTGGGGGGGGGCTGGAGCCGATCCCAGCTGACATTGGGTGAAGGCGGGTACATTCTGGACAGGTCACCAGACTATCACAGGGCTGACACACAGAGACAGACAACCATTCATGCTCACATTTATTTAATATTATAAATATTAATATATTATATAGGCCTATTTATGTTTATATACCCTGATAATTGGAGAACACCCTACGGTCCCCTTTTTTAAAAATGGGAACCACTACCCCGGTCTGCCATTCCACAGGCACTGTCCGTCAGTCAAGACAGTCCAACAATGTCCAGAGCCTTCAGCATCTCAGGGTGAATCTCATCCACCTCCGGCGCCTTGCCGGCGAGGAGCTTTTTGACTACCTCAGCGACCTCTGCCAAGGATATGGACAAGCCTTCCCCCGAGTCTTCAAGCTCTGCCTCTTCTACGGAGGACGTGCTGATCGGATTCAGGAGTTCCTCAAAGGGTCTTTCCACCGCTCGACAATATCCTCAGTCCGGGTCCGCAGTTCTCCTCCCCTGCTGAACACAGCCTGAGCCAAGCCCTGTTTTCCTTTTCTGGGCCGTCTTAACGGTTTTCCAGAACTTCCTTGAGGCCAACCCAAAGTCCTTCTCCGTGGTCTCCCCGAACTCCTCCCACCCCCGGGTTTTTGCTTTGGCGACCACCGCAGCTGCAGCCCTCTGGCCAACCGGTACCTGTCAGCTGTTTCCGGAGACCCCCCAGGCCAACCAAGCCCGAAAGGCCTCTTTTTCAGCTTGACGGCCTCCTTCACCGCTGCTGTCCACCAGCAGGTTCTTAGGTTGCTGCCACGACAGGCACCGTCGGCCTTCCGACCACTGCTCAGGAAAGGAGGCTCCGACCGATTGTCGGAGTGAGTCTTTGCCCCAAGCGAGGGAGTTTAAGTATCTCGGGGTCTTATTCACGAGTGAGAGAAAAATGGAGCGGGAGATGGACAGGCGGTTCGATGCGGGTTATGCGGACGCTATAACGGACCATTGTGGTGAAGAGGGAGCTGAGCCGGAAAGCAAAGCTCTCCATTTACCGGTCCATCTATGTTCTAACCCTCACCTCTGGTAATGAGCTTTGGGTAGTGACCGAAAGAATGAGATTGCGGATACAAGCGGCCAAAATGAGCTTCCTTCGTAAGGTGGCTGGGTTCAGCCTTAGAGATAGGGTGAGGAGCTCAGACATCCGGAGGGAGCTCGGGTGGAGCCGCTGCTTCTTTGTGTCGAAAGGGGCCAGCTGAGGTGGTTCGAGCATCTGATCAGGATCCTCCTGGACGCCTCCCTTTAGAGGTTTTCCGGGGCCAATCCAACTGGTAAGAGGCCCCGGGGTAGACCCAGAACACGCTGGAGAGATTATATATCTCGTCTGGCCTGGGAACGCCTCGGGGTCCACCAGGAAGAGCTGGAAAATGTTGCTGGGGAGAGGGACGTCTGGAATTCCATGCTTTGCCTGCTGTCCCCGCGGCCCAGCCCCAGATGAGCGGAAGAAAATGGATGGATGGATGTTTATATAATATTCACACCTCTTCATCTCAAGACCTTTTGCTTCGGTGTCCGTGCGAATGGGTCTCCACGCTGTGTAGCGAGATGAGCCTCCCGAATTCCCACCCCAATGCTGTCAAAACTTGCTGTCAAAAGTGGTAGAAAAAAGGTGCAGAGAAAACAAAAATCCTTGCAAAAAAAAAAAATACAACCCCAAATCAACAACAACAATGTCGAACGAATTTCAAGCAACACGTGACGTATGTGTCAATTTCCGCTCCAGTCTTTTCAAAATAAAAACTACTTAGGTTTAGGAAAAGATTGCAGTTTGGGTTAAAATAACACCAGAAGTGCCATTACTTAAGTACGAAAGTTCCGTGACAAAAACTACTTAGTAAGGTTTAGGAAAAGATCGCGGTTTGGGTTAAAATAACACCGAAAGTGCTGTAACTTAAGTACAGTTAGTGGAAGTCAAAAATGTTTTTGCCCATCTGATAGATGGAAACATACAAACACCAACATAGGACTATCTGGGAACCAATATGACGACAGAAACAATTAAAGTGATCAGGAAGGCACTCCCATAGAGGCTCATAAAATGTAAAATGTGCTGTTCTAACTACAGGTGGGAACTGCTATTGTCTTTTGGCTTTGTCCTGCTAAATGTCCATGTCTATTACAGACCACATCCTGTAATTTCATGATGGTTAAAACGTTGTCTGGAACGATGATTTAAATTACAGAGGAGCACAGTGAATATTTTATCATCCACCTCCCCCTTTAATGTTAATCCCGTTCAAATGGGGCTTATGTAACATCGCTGCCTTTATCTGTTAGAGTGATGGCTGAATGAAAGCAGAACTTGAGAGAGGGTTGCTGTTGGGAAGAGCGCGACTTTCAAATCAAGTGCTGGGAGATGGAGAGGGAACACAGAGAGAGAACACATGTACAAAGAAATGCAGGAGCTTAGAGTAATGCTGCGATGTGCCCAGGTGAGAGTTAAGGACTCAGTGGGTCAATCCACCAGGCTCATCATGTTCCAGAGAAGTCTGCAGGTGTCAGGGTCTGTCCAAATCCACAATTCATCAAGTCCACAAGAGTTAGCTTTGGGTGCAGACTTTACCAGACTTAGCTCGGAAGATAACCAGTTATTCATAGTGATATGGATGTGATGATGTAATAATGATGATTAATGAATTTTCAATATACCGCCTATCCTAGCAGCAGCAGGTCAACGAGCATACGTCTATGGAGCCGGAAATTAAGACTGGAGTTGATAATGAGAAGCATACACTGTTAGCTAGCTAGTTCAGAAATAAATAAATACATGCATAAAGACATAAGTAAATACATACATTTAAAAATAAATATCAAGTAAATAAAAAATAAATGAAAATGAAATAATAATAATAATAATAATGAAAATAAATACATGAACAAATAAAAGGGGAAATCAAACAGAAGAGGAAATTAATAAGGGAATTAATAAAAAGATAAATATATAATGCAGAAAATCAGAAAAATCTGTTTATGTCACATTTTATCAATTAATTAATGGCTACATTTATTTTTAATATTTTTGCAACATTTAAAGACATATTTATGTATTTATCAAGTCATTTATTTATTTATTTATTTATTTATTCATTCATTTATTATTCATTTTGGCAGGTTCCGTCCTTCCACTGACAGGGACGTTGAAACAGGGATTTTGTTGACTGCACTGATTTTGTAACATTAATTCTTGCCCATATGTGATGCCAGTTTTAAAAAAAAAAAATGGTTTTGTTTTTGAGGGCAGTGTTTTTTTATTATTTTCATCTTCTACAGTTTGGGATGCTGTTGGCCTGCATAGAATTTGTATATGACACTGACTGAGCTATACAAATAAACTGGATTTGACTGGGCTAAATATTTGTTTATATTAAAAGGATAAGCATATCCATAACACACACACGCACACACGCACGCACACACACACACAGGCATCCTGTGTCCTATTTGGACTCGGAGGAGTCAGACACCAACTGACCGGACAAATGTTCTTTTGCTTTTTCTCTCAAACACTGCCCCTGGCTAACACTCAGCTTTGTGTGTGTGTGTATGTGTGTGTGTGCGCGTGTGTGTGTGTATGTGTGTGTTTTGACTGTGTGTGTTGGGTTTTTGCCCACCCTCCAGGTTTGTGTGTATTGTAGCGGCCCACTGCTCCTGTGTCCTTTGATTAAGGTCAATTTGGTAACTATGGGTTGGCAACGCACACAAAACACACACACATACACACACACGCATACATTTCTACTGCCTCATTCATCTGTCCTAAATTAATGTTGAATGTGTGTATGTGTGAATGCATCGTATTGCTTCACTGTAATCAGTGAGAGACATTTTTGCTTTTGACAAAAAGAATAATTAAGAGGAAGAGAGATGCTTGCAATATTTATATTTATATATATATCACTTCCAAAATGGTGTCAACATTGTTTTCACATGCATCTTTTGACCCTCTGAGACCTGCGGGATCGGGGGGGGCGATCCCGACCGACTTTACTGTCTTTCATGCTGTAGCAGGTTCAGTTTTAGAGTTTAGAGTAAAGGTACATACAAGGTGTCTTGTCGGGAAGGAGGCTAAATAACGCTCCAAAGTTAGGCTAAATTTTGGCAAGGTAAAACTGGCATAGCCATTTTCAAAGGGGTACCTTGACCTCTAACCTCCAGATATGTGAATGTAAATGGGTTCTATGGGTACCCACGAGTCTCCCCTTTACAGACATGCCCACTTTATGATAATCACATGCAGTTTTGGGCAAGTCATAGTCAAGTCAGCACACTGACACACTGACAGCTGTTGTTGCCTGTTGGGCTGCAGTTTGACATGTTATATTTTAATGACAGCCAATCGATTAAAATAGTGAATGGCATTTAATCGCCAATTACTTGCACATTTTGTATCCGTTCAAAACACACACACAGACACACACACGCATGCACACACTCCACCCTGTTTGTACGACTCGTCCTCTCTCGTCTTACTTATTCACTTAATTGGCCTAAAGAATCAGTATCACCACGGTGTCCAGATGAATTGGAGAAAGCAGAATAATTATTTTTATGCCTGTGTTTTCATACTTTCTCTATGAGTTGTCTCTCAGTCTGTTTCCACCCAAGAAGCTACATTTTGCTCTCACAGCCATCTAGAAGTTCTTCATATTTGTTTTATTGTTTTATATAAGGGCTGTCAATCGATTAAAATATTTAATAGTGATTAATCCCACCTTTTTTATCTGTTCAAAATGTACCTTAAAGGGAGATTTGTCAAGTATTTAATACTCTTATTAACATGTAAGTGGGCAAATATGCTGCTTTATGCAAATGCATGTATATATTTATTATTGGAAATCAATTAGTGACACAAAACAATGACAAATATTGTCCAGAAACCCTCACAGGTACTGCATTTAGCATAAAAAAATATGCTCAAATCATAACATGGTTATTTAGCCTCCTTCGTGACAAGCTAGTATGACATGGTTAGTACCAATGGATTCCTTAAGGTCTTCTAGTTCAGCCAGTATTTTCTATCTAGCTTTAAAACTGAGCTCACTACAATCTAGAAATCGCAAGTTGCCGTAATGCGCTCAAAGAAATCAGTGGCGTTAAAACAAATTTGCGTTAATTCATTATTATCACGTTAACTTTGACAGCCTTAATATAGAGATATATAGTATTTAAATATATAAAATACACCCACATCAGGATCAACACATCCCTGGCTCATCCTCCAGCTTATCAGGGTTTAACTCCAACATGGCCTTTGTGATATGGACCCACGTGGCTAAATAGAATGTGCGATATAGGGTATAAGTAAGCATATGGTGATGACGATTATGAACCCGATGACCGTAATGTATCTAATGTACGTCCTGTAGTCTTTATGCATCTGAGACTGTACGCTGCTGCTGTCGAGTCACATCGAATCAGAGAATCTTCGCTGCTTATTGCTTCACTTACTGTGTGTGTGTGTGTGTGTGTGTGTGTGTGTGTGTTTGTGTGTGTGTGTTGGATGACATTACTAAAAAGAGTCGACATGTTACACAGCAGTGGAGGCTTTAAACCCTCCAGCATCACACACACACACACACAGCCTCTCAGCTTGGCTCTGTGCCCGTATGCATGACAAGACCTCTGGGACCCCCTAAACACACACATACATACACACGCACACACACACACACATACACACTACCACCACCACCACCACCCCCACCCACCCAAACTCGGCAGCCCGGCACCTAATAGCGCCCAACATCTTCCCCTGACGTGGCTTTGTGTGTGTGTGTGTGTGTGTGTGTGTTTTTTGTGTGTGTGTCTGTCTGTGTGCGGTTGCGGCAGAAAGAACACTGCGACCTAAAAACCCAGCTCACTGAGAGCGACTGCACGCCGAACAGAAGGCTCATCCAAGTGTAAACACACACACACACACACACACACACACACACATACACACACACACACAGTGAGGCACATACTGTAGGGACGAGTGTGAACACACACACACACAAGGCACGTGGACACATTCACTAAGTCACACACTCAGTTGGACCCACACACACACACACAACAGACATATAAACATGCAAATTGAATAGAAGAATTGGGATAAACACACTCCTAACACACTGTTTGTGCGTGCGTGTGCGTGTGCTTGTGTCTAAGCCATATCACAGATCAGGAAGCGGAAGTGTCGGATCACTAAAAATATAATTTAATAAAGTTTGTTATTATTTTCTTATTGATGAAATTCAGATCATGTGATGATAACTGAACCATCTCCATGGCAACCGAGCAAACTCCATCTGCTGAGGAAGGCTGTGAGATGCGGTTGAAGGCTCCAGAAAAAGCTGGTGCTGTAAGTGAACTCTCAAACTAAACTGGAAAAACAAAGTTTGGAAACTTGTGTTTGGTTGATTATTTCTCTGTTGTTACAATGCTAATTGGCATTGTATTTTATATCGTTGGAAAGCCTGTTTATTTACCTTCGCAATGATATCCAACTTGTAAGGATCATGCATTTGTGGGATGAGCAGCACAGCTGGTTATGTGGGTAGCGCCCAAGAAAAATTTGCCAAAATGCTCCGCCAATGGTAAACAGTGTATTCTCCTGTTGGTATTGACTCTTGTTTTGAGTTGTTTGGTGGATTGGATGATTGAACGCTCTATGCACAAATATGTAGGCCTATGTACTGGGTTTGTACTGTACTCTACGTACCACCTCCAGGAAATAGCCAGAGCCCTGCATGCTGAGTTTGGCATTGACAAAAGCTTTCACCTTCTCCTGCCTACTCAGCTTTTATATGTTACCAAACTAACTGCCAGCGGCTTAAAGGTCCCATATCGTGCTCATTTTCAGGTTCATTCTTGTATTTTGTGTTTCTAATAGAACATGTTTACATGCTGTAATGTTAAAAAAACAACTTTATTTTCCTCATACTGTCTGCCTGAATATACCTGTATTCATGCTCTGTCTGAAACGCTCCCGTTTAGTGCATTTCAGCGGAATTGCAACGGAATTGTGTTGCTAGGCAACAGTTTGGGTTCATGTTTACTTCCTGTCAGCTGATGTTATTTACATACACTGCAACAGGAAATAAATCGTGAACCGACACATTTAGAATATTTATGTTTAAAACCGTGTAATGATCTATATATTGTATATTTGTGACATCACAAATGGACAGAAATCCTAACGCACAATTTCTGCATACGGGCTGTGTGTATTTCTCCGTATATTGAGCGTTTTGATAGTTTAACAGTATTTATAAAGCACTTAAACCTGCTTTATAATATAAAAGACATGAAAATTTCACTTTTTACAATATGGGACCTTTAAATGGAATTATATTAAACATATAAACACGGTATCGGATATCACTCAGTACAGCAAACCTGTTTACTTCGACTCGAAAACTCTACAGTTGGATATGTGTAAAGGTTAAGACCCAGTTACATAACATTTGAACTTCCTGGCACCAATCCTGTGTAGACCAGAGGAGGCTGGTCCATAGAGGCAAAGGAGGTTGCGCCTCCATATTATGGGAAGGGTACTCCTCTTGCTTTACTTTTGGACGGACAAGGGTCAATATACGCTTGTTACATGCATCGTGTCCTTTCAAAATAAACTTCCATTTTTACAGGAAGTTAGGTTTAGGCAACACAACCACTTAGGTAGGGTTAAGGATGCGGTCATGGTTGACGGTAACTTCACTGACTAATAACTCACGTGACTCACGTGGTGGATGATACCGACGAGTCACGTGACTGACGACTGACATGACAAAATAAGTCAACGTTACTTTTAGTAACGTTTTACTTTCCCTGCTCCTCCCTTAGGGTGGTACCTCTTATATCAATCTAATGTATTTAATTTTTTTCATGCTAATCTGTTATTTGCCAAAACACGTAAAATGATGACCCAAGGAAGGACGTTCAGTGGGCGTGGCCTCCCGTGGGCGTGGCCCCTAGTACATTACATTCAGTGTCAACGAACAGTAGTAATAATAATAGTATTATTCTTTCCTGCAGACTTTGCAAAACACTTTGTTTGGATCTCGTAAGGCAGCAATAACACACGGGTATTTGCCTCCCCACTCTCCCGGTACCTGCAGTAACCTTTTTTGCTTTTGGCTGGATATTCTCCCAACCCAAAAACAGGAAGACAGACTTACAGCCTAAAAGACATTCTGTCAATAACCGCAATAAAACACCTCAATACCGGCGAGGCATTTCCTCATCCGATGAGAGGGTTCGTCTGTAAAGGACAGAGGGCGTCGTATCCTGTACAGATTGTAAAGCCCCCTGAGGCAAATTTATGATTTGTGATTTTGGGCTATACAAATAAAACTGACTTGACTTTACTTGACAGAGAGGGAGAGAACTTTGTGAATGCATCGGCTTGAAGTTGGATTCCGAGCTTACCGTTGTGCGTGCCTATGCTCATGCTCATCTGGTGGGAGGGGCTTAGGACAGAGAGGGGAGAGCTGCAGGACGGGGGCTGTATTTTCAGATTCTGGCATATTTATTTATTTTTTTGCTTTTTCTGGAAAACTGCCTACCCCAGCTTTAAGTATCATTTTCAGTGTAGAGCTTTTCCTTGTAATGAAGTATTTATCACAGTGTGGTATTAGTACTTTTACTTGTAAGTAAAGGATCAGAATACTTCCTCCACCACTGTGTCTACCCTCACAGCTCTTTGTGGTCATCTCACTCTTGTTTTAAAGGTCACCTATTATGCAAAATGCACTTTTCCATGTCTTTTAAACATCAATATCTGTCCCCAGTGTGTCTACAGGTCACCATAGTATCATAAAAGACCATCCTCTCTCTTTTTCTCCTGCTCCGTTTGTCCGGAAATGGGTGTCGAAAAACACTTCGCAGCTTTTCCTTCTCTTCTGACGTCATTAGAGAATTGCAAGCCATGTAAGGGTTTCCTGCTGGAACAAGAGCAACCTCCAGGAGGTGACCCCGCCCCACAGCGCGTCACTCTCTGTAATCCACAACCTAGCTATGACAAAACTAGCTCCTACTGTTAGTCTGCAAGAACCAGCAGAACAGGCTTCAAGTACTCCCATCATCTAAATAGAACATGTTCTTTCACAAAGGCTTTATGTAATTACACTGTTTAAACAGGTGATATTTATATATTATATATATTTGATGTCATGCATGTAGAAGAGTAGGCTACAGGGAGTAAATAGTGACTGTAAGCAACACAACACGTTTCTGTTTCACAGTCAAACTTTATTTGAGTTGACAGATGACAATATTAATTATTCACAGTATTTTTAATCATCCCACCTGCAGTTATGTTGACATGGTACAGGAGAAAGTCTTTCAGCTCCGGTGAGCTACGGCAGGCTAAGCTCCAGTGGTCTATAGTCAACACAGAGACAGCTCCTACTGTAACTAAAACACCATTAATCTGATTACTTTTATACATTATCAGGTGTCTTTTACCAGAAATAATGAACTGACTACTGTTTCACATCTTCTATTTTCCACCCTGATGGTCGCTGTG
>CAKAKR010036628.1:0-10552 GCA_916700685.1 Adelosebastes latens
AGATGAATTCTTGAGTTATGGCCAAAACACCAAAATCTAATCAGTTCATCCTTGAGTCCAAGTGGAGGTTTGTGCCAGATGTAATGACATCCCCCCCCGAGGTGTTCCTGAGATATCACGTTCACGAGACTGGGACGCACGTACAACCCAAAAACATAATGTCTCCGGCCACGACTGTCGCCGGCGCAGAGACATAAAGAGAAACGGAACACAATAGATTTTCACCAGTGTTGTCCTGTGTATGTGTTGGGTAAACTACCTGTGATTTCCTCCCACTGAGGTGTCTTCAAGAAGCTTCTCTCTCTCCGTCTCCTGCCTCTTCTCTTCAGGGCTTATATCACCATTTGTCATCTTGTCTTTAGGCGGTGCACACAGACAGAGAGACACACAGACTCAGTCAGACAGAACATCACGACACAACCTAAAACACCGCAGAGAGGAGAGCTCACAGGAGCATGTGATGACACACGCTGAGCTCCCGACCTTACGGAGATAAACCCGATTTTCCATCCATTTGACATGCCTTGCTGGAGAAAGAGACCTTTCACAGAGATAACTCACTTTAGTTGAAGTATAATACGTACATGGATCAAGTGGGGCAATAGAGCATGGATGTGGCTGCAGACCTCTGATCACACTCTGTGTCTCTACTGAGAATGTTAACCACAGAGATCCTATGATGCCTTCCTGGAAGGGATGGAAACTCAAACTTCAATGTCTCTGTTGTCTTTTTGGTTCATATTTGACTCGGCTGGTCATACTTGATTTATCAATAACTAGCAGACACGCCTTATGACTACTTTATCACCTGACCTAGCCCTCTCTCACTGCACCAATGTGCTGAAATACTAAAAAAAAGTCTCATAAGAAACTTTTGCTCCTTCTGTACATTTGTATAGAACAATTATCATGAATAATCATAACCAGCAGTTCTTAGCATTATAAAAGTGTTATTATTACAATATATGGTAAATGAAACAGCCGGTGCATGTGTTAAATTGTCGGACCCATAATACACGTGTTACTGTCTTTCTTTGGCTATTGTATATATAGTGATTATTTATAGCGATTAATAGTAATTATTATACTTTGAGACTGACCTAAAAGTGTCCATAAGTATTCAGTATTGAAAAATAACAAGTATCAAAAGTTGGCATCAGTTTCTTAGTTTTGTTTACCCTCTTTGATTAAATATATTTTAGGATTTGATGGCATCTAGCAGTGAGGTTGCAACCAACTGAAATTTCTCCCGTGGGAGAAATGCCGCACTTTGTCGCAGAATCAAACGACAGCTGGCTGAGCTCGGGAGCGGCTGCCGCAACTTTTCATAGACATTGAATGGCGGCTCGGCTGCATGGTGGTGCAGTGTCGCCTCACAGCAAAAGGTTCAAATCCGGCTTGGGGCCCTTCTGTGTGGAGTTTGCATGTTCTCCCCGTGTTAGCGTGGGTTTTTTCCGGGTTCTCCAGTTTCCTCCCACAGTCCAAAGACATGCAGGTGTGAATGTGAGCGTGAATGGTTGTCTGTCTCTATGTCAGCCCTGTGACCCCAGTCTGGATGACCTGTCCAGGGTGTACCCCGCTTTCACCCTGAATAAGGTAAGCTGTTAATAGATGGTGGATAATGGATGGATGCATGGCAGCTCGCCGCAGGCCGCACTTCGCCGCTGCTCTGTTGTGAATTCAGCGTTAACGGCTCATTCTAAGGTAACGGAAACACAATGATTCTTATTTTCACGTGTTTGGACACTAAAGAAAACATACATATTAATATTATATTCCATTTATGCCAAAAAATCCCCCGAAATGCTACACACTGTTCCTTTAAAATCACATTTTTTACAGTATTTTATTTAGGCAAAGCTCTTTTCTTAACAACGGTGCATTGCACAGTTTAGCATACTTTGTTAAATGAAAAAAGGTTGTGTTTTCCCCAAAAACGTTATTGTTATACGTGTATGTTTTAGTATCGTAACGAAATCCGGGTATTGTATTGGCACAGATATTGTATTATATCAAGCCCTAGTGATAAATATGTGCGGGTTAGATGAAAAGCTGCAGGCGCTCACTTCAGTCTGCGTAAACTTCAGAACTCAAAACCTCCAGCACTAATCAAGGTAAGCAAAATCTTGAACTGCACCTGTCACTATATGCTCACATCACGGGCTCTTAAAAAACATACAGAGGATTCACAAATACTTTCAAGATCAAACTCTTTACTTGTTCACCTATGAGTCATGATCATCCCTTGGACCATTAACACCCTATTATGATGAACCATGCAGCCATGTGACCAAAAGTTGAAACAATCACCTCCAGTGAAAAAGAAAGGTCCCATACATGAAAGAAAAAAAGAGAGCAGAAAGAAAGAAAGCAGAATTACTGATAACTTGTTGCACTGGCATAAAATTAATGTCCAGAACATCAGACAATAATCAATGTGAGCGTGTCATTATTTTACGTGATCAGGAGGTATAAAAAAAGTCTATTGAAGTTCACATCCGGAACGGGCCGATTGCTTGGCCTTCAAAAGTGCTGCTTGCAGCGTAATTGAGAACCGTGGTACGGCTGCTTGGACTCGCCAAGTGTGAAGCTGATTGGACGAACGGTTCTCGAGATATGTGAAGTCAGTCATACATACACAGACAGACGGAGAATACTTCCTTTATAGTTGGATGCTGCTGCTACAGCAACACCTATTGGCCAAATGACACCAAATTGGTCACTGTCACTCAGACATCATATCTACACATGTCCACCAAATTTGGTCACAATAGCACAAAGCTTTCAGGAGATATGACATTTTTTGTAATATAAGTCCTGCCCTCAGCATTTGAGCTGACTGTGAGGGCAAGCTACAGCAAAACTGTACGGGACTTAACAAATCCAAAAGGTAATTTTTTCCAGCTTGGTCCAGAGATGTTCTGTACCAAATTTGGTGATAATTGCTCAAAATTCAAAATGGTGGAAAATCAGTCTAGATGTAAAGTTCATTGTTATAGCGCCACCTTCTGGCCAAATTACACCACATTGGACACTGCACTGCCTTGGGTCCTGAGCAATACACCCGCCAAGTTTGAAGTCTATCGGATGAGCAGTTCTTGAGATATACGAAGGACACATACAGAGAGATTCCTTGATTGATTGTATAATGTGCCTAGTGTAATTAATATACAAATTCTTCAAGGAAAAAACTATTAGGTGAAAAATGTTTGTATACAAATGTCTCACATCTGCAATTTCTACTGAACAAATCATATTTGTACACTAAGAATAGTGTACAGCATGGACAAACTAATAACGTCCCGTCTACAGTATGAGATTAGGCGAGTTAAAAACAACTTTAAAAAAATGATTGAATCTATTTAGAATAAAAACTTACCCAGGTTATTTTCCTTGGCTTGTTCCACTCTCTTCAGCGCTCCTTTCTTGGCCTCCTCGTGCTGCCGTTGTTCAGCTATAGACTTGTTGAGTACCTGGCTGAGCACGCAGTCGCCTTCTCCAACCAGAAACATGCTCTTGAACTTGTTATACAACATGGTGGCCTTGTCCATGACGTCCTGGCTGGCCTTGAATCTGCGAATCTAGAAGATGGATTAAAAACACATCACCACTCAATAAAAGTGCTTAGAAACATACGCTGGTGTAATTTGATTGTTCATCTTGAAACAGTTGTACTTTAAATGGATTTGGATGTGTACCTACCTTTTTGAGCGTGGAAATCAGTTCACTGTGTTTTTGCAGGTTTTGGGTTGTGACCTGAAGGGCACTAATCTCATCTAACGCCTCCATGCACTTCTTCACATCCTGGTGAGGTGGGAGCAGAGAGGGCCGTGGACAAAAGGGGCAAAAAAAGATGTGTAGGCATTTAGAAGTAAAATCAAACTTAACCATGATGTATTAAAAACTACATATCTGTCCTTTATTGAAGACAACTGTTGTCTCTGTCATTTCCCTAGAATCATGTTGGAAACAGGGCTGCACAATTAATCAATTTTATCAAAATTGTTATATGGCCTACTGCATTTTTCAAATAGCAGGATGCGGAGGAAATCACAATATTTGTTAAAGGTGAAATATATGTCAAAATAGCATTTTAAATTGAATACTGTTGTGTTGCAGAGATGTCCTGGTCTACACATCATACTCTACAGACTTACGAAAACATCTAGTTTCATGTTTGGTACAGATCCCTGCAAAAATTACATTATAATCATTTTCATATGTTTTTCAATGAAAATGAGAACAATGATGTAGAAATTATCATTCCAATAATGCAAATCATATCGCAATTGCAATATCAGTCAAAATAATCACAATTAGATATTTTTTCAAAATCGTGCAGCCCTAGTTGGAAAGATGGTGCGTTATCCTGCTGGAAGTATCCATTTAAAATAGGTGGACATTAAAGGATACACTTGGTGAGCAGAAATATCGAGGTACAAAACAACTTTCTCAAAGAAAGTGACGGTCTTACAGCACCCAGTTATAGCAAACTAAAGCTTGTCTGATGGTTTTGGATGGATGTCGAACAATGTTACAAAAACTGTCCTAATTCAGGACATTTCAAGAATACCTGACACTTCTTTATGTTTGACATCATGTGATGAATGATGATAATATTTGCTATAATATTTGTTAGTTTTTGTCACTAAATATAACTTTATTAAACTACCTTGCATTTTTTGATTTCCAAATAAGAAAAGGGCGTCGTGTCTAAAGGGTAACCCCTAACTTCAACCATCTCATGAGAGTTTCGCAATTTGTGTGTTACCTTCTAGACACGACCAATAAAGGGAATTTGTTCTGAAAATGTCCAGCCTTCTTTTTCATAAAAAGTTCAAACCATAGAAATAGAATGAGAGTAGAACGGACATTGAACTGATTGCCGTGATCATTTGACTAGTTCAAAAGAAAATGGCGCTCAGCACTGTGCATTGACCATAGAAATAGAATTAGCTAGCGCGCTACAATGGTCGAGGTACACATAAAAATGGCCGCTGCTCTGACCGTCCTGCTATGTTGATTTGAATGTGAATGTCCGTTCTACTCTCATTCTATTTCTATGGTTCAAACATTGGTGTCCATAAGTGTCCTCTGTCATTTCGGGGTTGCTGACACTGCGTCACAGATAACAGCGTCTTGACTCTCACATTGCAGAGTTCCCTCCATGACACAGTTTCAGTAAAAAATCATAACAATGACCAGCTTCTGTGCCAAAACTGTGTCACAATGAAATTGCTTTGTTTATACTTTTAAGGCACAGACCTGAGCCCCAAATAATCTAAACTCTGCATACACAGGGAGTATGGGGCGTCTGTGGCTCAGGAGCTAGAGCGGGTTAGAAGATCAGCAGTTTGATCCCCCGCTCCTCCAGTCCCCATGTCAAAGTGGCCAATAAACTGAACCTCAAATTGCTCCCGAAGGCTGTGCCATCGGTGTGTGAATGACCATGAATTTAGATCCTGATGGGCAGGGTGGCACCTTGCATGGCAGCACCTTGCATGGCAGCGTCTGCCATCAGTGTATGAATGCGTGTGTGAATGGGTGAACGCTGACATGCAGTGTAAAGCGCTTTGAGTGGACGGAAGACTAGAAAGACACTATATAAATGCATTTACCATTGAGTGAATGAGGGATTCACCGAGTTCAGCGGTTTATACGGATGATAGTCACAGGGTCACTTGCCTTGGGAAATACTATCACTTTTTTTGGTCATGGAAATATTGCAATACAATCACAAAGTTGTCAGTGGAGAAAGATGGACTTGTAGGAGACGTTTAGAATCCGACAGTGTTTCGTAGAACTCACAGGGTTGTCAATTTTCAGTGAAATCTTGATTTCACTGTGCAGGCTCTGGAGCTTCAGGTCAGTTGACATTTCTGCAGACAGGAAAAGAATTACAATGATTATGATGGAAACGGTTTTGCTTCAAGAAGTTATTATTTTTAACAGAACATTAATCAAGTGTGAATTTAAGAATTATTTTGGTCTCAAAAACCCGTTTTTGGATATGCAGCTTTTTACACTTAAAATTTGTTTTTGGGCTACAGCTGCCTTTCATTGGGCAATTCTGTATTGAATAATAACAATGAAGCTTCGCCTTTTCACCTGTTGTTTTCAACTGATGGTCGTCATCTTAACGATATCTTTTATTTCATTGGCTTCAAATAAGAAGATTTTAAGATTGCCACGTTCCCTAAACATGAGCCCTGAAAAAGATGGTGCTTGAATTCAACACCAAATAAATTCTAATATTTGAACTATAATACTCACCCTTTTTCTTGCCTCCTGTCCTGTCTTCATTTTTCTTCCCATCATCTTTGTTTGGCCTGTGAGACAGAATAACCACATCATGTCAGAAATATATCCATTCTTCTCATAATGACTTTGTTTACATCTTAAAAAGTGTCATAAATAGTATAAAATGAAATGATGATAAAATAAATTAAATTAATTTTGTTATTCTATTTAAATTCAAGTTATTCCCTGAGCTAAAAGTACCTTTAATGTAACAATCTCTGGTTATTCCTTCTCAAATTTTAACTTTCCTCTTCATATGACTGTAATTTAAATACGTTTGGCTGTTGGTGAGACCAGAATGAGCAATACGAGGACATCATTTTAGGTTTCTGTTGGGCATCGCGTGTATACGTACTCTCTCAATTCATCTGCTTTCCGTCGCCGCACATCTTTGTCCATTTCTGAGTTTTTCTTTCTGCCTTTGTTTTTCTGAGATTAAAAGAAATCAAAATCATGTGCATGAAAGCATCGTGCTGACTGTTGACACAAATTCCTGATAAGGAGGAACCGTGTTAGACTGGACACCTGCCTCTTCATCATCAGAGCCAGAGGAGCCGTCTTCCTTCTTCTTCTTCTTGGCTTCAGGCTCCTTCACCTCTGCTTCCTTTCCTTTGCTGTCCTCCTTCTTCCTCTTCTCCTCCTCTCCACTCTTGGACTTGTCCTCTGCTGCCCTCTTTCTCTTTCTGTCTGACTCAGCGGTGTCCCTAAATGTGAGAAAAAAGTTCTGTTAAAAGGCTATTTATAGTGCCAACTTGACAAACTGGTGATCAAAATGAAAAGCTCCAGCCACCCTTTCACATCTGTTCTGGTCTTGTCCAAAACTAAATAGTTTCTGGCAGTCAATTTTTAAAACCTTTTCAGATGTTTTGGAAGTACCCATAGAACCTTCTGCTATTACCGCAGTATTTGGAGTAGCAACACAAGACATACAGCTTAGTCGCCAGGCAAAGAATATGATAGCTTTTGCATCTCTCTTAGGTATACCACTTATACTTAAATGGAAGGAAAAGTACCCTCCAACCTTTAGGATGTGGTTTAAAGATCTCATACATCATTTGGTATTGGAGAAGATTCGCTATACTACAAGAGGGTGTGCTCAGAAATGTTATGTTATATGGAGACCTTTTTTAATCTATATAGAAAAAATGGATACCACTGACATTGAAGTTTTAAACTGCTGACCCCATATTACATATAATTCACAACTTATACTTAGTTTTTTTGGTTTTGTTTATTTATTTATTATTATTATTATTTTTAATTTACTTATCTTTTTGGTCCTTTTCTTTTTCCTTTTTTTTGGGTATATGTTTCATTTATGTTTCTATCAGATTTAATTAATTTATATGTATAAATGTAATTGTTTATGAAATTAACTCTGCTTATTTAATGGTGCAGTAATATTGTTATAGGGATGGGGGGGGGGGATATAATTTGTTTATACAAATTCTGTGATTTATTGGATTTTGTACAGAATACCAATAAAAAGTCTTTGAGCAAAAATAAAATAAAAAAAAATGAAAGAATATTAGCATTATGTCTTCCTTGCAGGAACGGATCATTCAGGGCCCGCTGCCCAGGCAAAGATGGTGTACAAGAAACAGGATGTAAGGATTTAACATTGTGTGTGTTATTGTTGTATGTATGTTCATGTACTTACATTTCATTTCCTGAGCCTTGCTGGTCCTGCTGCTGCTGCTTGAGCAAAAGTAACTTCTCACTTTTGGGCTTCCTGCCTCTTCGTTTAGGAGCCTCTGCACCTGCTCACATGGACACAAAAACACACCACACACTATAAATCCAGTTTATGCAAAAGGGTAGCTGAATGATAGAAACTCAACTTACAGTTGAAATAAAATAAGATACAGTGCAAATGTCTTACAATTCCACAGTGCAATATGTTTCTCAGTGTGATTAATGTATTTGTTCATATTTGTTGTAAATGTATATATCCATCTCTTGTCAATCTGTACCTCTTCTTAATAGCACAAAGTCATTAATCTGCATTACGAGTACCATCACAGGGAGTACGGCTTACCCGAGGGACTAACAGGACTAGCGGGAGCATCGTGTTTTTCAGTCTCCTGCTCAGCATCACTCTGGAAAAAAAGATACCATACCATCTCATAAAATGTTTTCTACAAACCATTTTAATAACAAAGTAAACCCATTAATAAATACTACCAACCTTTTTCTTTCTTCCTCTCTTGGGTTTAGGAACATCTGTGGATTCTTTCTGTGCAGAACCCTAAAATGCAACACCTTTTGTTAATTTTATTTCAGTCAATAATCTTGACTTTTAACCGTCTTTGTAGTTCTCTTTAATATAACAGCAACAGATGCTAAAATGAAAGCCAGCAGGTATAAATGTCAAGTGGACAGTTTAGCATTCAGTCCTTCTTGGAGGATTTCCCACAATTAAAATGTCTGGATCAATAACACCATCTAGTGTGTAGTTATGATATTACACCCTGTGAAGTATTAAATGTGCCACTGTTGCATTAACAATAGCTGTGTCCAAATTCCAAACACTAATTGTACAAAGTATATACTGTAAATAATTTAAATATACCGTGTTTGAAGTAGACAAGAAATCAGCATACTTAACTGTTTAACACTAAAAAGGAAAATAAACTGCCATTAAAATTGAACTATAATACATTTTTTGTTTTCCAAAATTTTTGTGGAGCCATTTGGTCAACATCTGAATTTCTTTTGCGGCTGTGAGCAGATCCTCCATTTCTTTTACACATTGCATTGTGGAACAATGGTGTAAATTAACAGCAGACTTTTTAGCATTCATACATTTTGGGTATACTTAATGTACATTGTAAGGAATTGGGACACAGATTATGTCTTGTTAAAATATCGAAGAGACAGCAGTGGAAGTGTCAAAATAAAGGACATAAAAAGAGAACCCGTCTCCTCCTGAAGAAAACACATAAACTGAGTAGTCACAACTTACCTTTCTCCAAAGCACACAGAAAGCCATGCAAAAATAAAACAACATCAACTAATTGCAAACAGTATTTTATGAATTAAGTGGACAGGAAAAGGCAGGAAATGGAAAGCAATAACACAAGCTGTCAGGGTGGTCTCAGAGAGGTAAAACAGAGAAGAAGAAAACATATTTTTTGTCATCGTCACACACAGAGTTCATGTCCCAAACCTAAAATCAATTTGATCAAGAGCCAGCTGTGCTTACTGGATATTATTTAATTGTATAAAACACAGGGACTGTTATCTCAGATAATCACCTCAGTGGTGTAAACACAGAAAACCCAGCAGACCAGGCACTCTAATCAAAAGCACCAAATGCAAGTTTGTGGCCGCCGACAAGAACGTAGAGTCAAACAGAAACAAACCACCGACTGAAAAACCACCAAACGTTACATGCTTTCCCAAGGGGGAGGGGGTGAGGCGACCTGCGCCGCTTTATGGTATCCCAGCATGCAAACGTACGTACATCCTGGTTCTGAGGACCCTGCTCAGAGATCAGAGTCCCTTCCTCCTCCTCCTCCTCCTCCTCCTCCACTTCCTCATCCTCCTCCTCATTCTCATTCTCCTGCTCAGCCTCACTTCCTGGAACCTGAATGCACCCAAGACACAGCATAGGACGCAGTGCGGTGGGGTAAACGGGTCTTGAAAGGGAGAAAAGTTAGCGAGTATCCTTCTGTTCCACACACTACTCTTAGAGTACAATGACACTATGGATTTAGTAAGCTATGGCCTGCACTGATACGTAATTCAGTATGAAGCAGACACACGTTACAGAAAGATCACAGGAAAAACAGCAAAAGAGGAAAGAAGCTGACAGCACAGGAACAAACCAGTAGCATGTCGATGCAGTGAATATAAACTCGGGAAAAAAAGTTTGAAATTTGTGTTTGGTGGATTATTTCTCTGTTGTTACAATGCTAATGGTCATTGTATTTTACATCGTTGGAAAGCCTGTTTATTTACCTTCACAATGATGTCCAACTTGTAAGGATCATGCATTTGTGGGATGAGCAGCACAGCTGATTATGTGGATAGCGCCCAAGAAAAATTTGCCAAAATGCTCTGCCAATGGTAAACAGTGTATTCTCATAAGGCTACCAGGAAGCCTGCAATGACTGCCCTTCACCGTCAGGCCCGTTTGCGCTGGTGTCGAGAACACAGACAATGGAACCTGAATGTGGGGGAATGTCATGTTCAGTGATGAGTCCAGGTTCTGTCTACCAAAGTTGGATGGCAGGGTCAAAGTATGGAG